>JANHFL010002659.1:97168-107376 GCA_032468155.1 Oxyrhabdium leporinum | reverse complement strand
AAAGAAAGAAAGAAAGAAAGAAAGAAAGAAAGGAAGGAAGGAAGGAAGGAAGGAAGGAAGGAAGGAAGGAAGGAAAATACAAATTTTTGAATCTGGAAAAGATGGGCCTTTACAAAGCTCTGCTGAATGGGGAAACCAAATTTTGGTGGTGGGGTAGCACATGGGAATGTCTATTGAAGAATCAAAGTATTCTATTTCCAAACAAGTTATTGTTTGGTAGATGGTGCAAAACACTTTCAGCTTTCAGCTTTCATCGTCAAATGTTTCAGGTGGAAGAATGGAGCTGTCCAGGAGAATTGAGTTAAGAGTGGGGGGGAAACATCACACAATCAATAGGAACTGCTCTGTTTTCCATTTTGCTTCTCCCTTTTTTAAGGACTCTGTTTTCTTGTAGAAGCTGGAAGCCCCTGTTCAATACCAATTCATCTTCTGAGCTTCCCATGCATTGACTTAGAGGGTAAAGGAATTTTTTCAGCATCACTTAAGATGATGAGCAGACAAAATGCTTCTGTATAGTGGATATATTGAATAAACAGGGAAAATAAGACTTCTTCCGTGATCCTTCATAGAACTGTCTTTTCTTGTTAAGAAAATAGGAAATAGCAACTAGGGGGGAAATCCCTAAAAAACTAGTTTAAATCAAACAGTTAGATTGGTCCTTAGATTACAAGAATCACCGTTTTCTCAATTGCAATATTTCCTTTAGAATTCTAGATGTCAAGATAAGTGTTGTTTCAGCACAGGATTTAAAATAATGCACTAAATAATTAACTAATTCTTTCTCAGAGATAGAGATAGCTTGGGATGTGTAGCCAAAACAACATTTTTTTCCCGTGGGAGCCAAACACGCCCTAGCAAGTGTTGGGCCATGTGACGGACGTGTGACTTGGGGAAAAGAACTTTGGGGTTTGATTTGAGTGGGGAAAATCTGGGGTCCTTCAGAGTTGGGTTTTCCCCAGATGTGTCAATATGACATGCCTAATAAATCAATGCTTTGAGGAATATGGTTGCCTTGGAGTTTTGGAGTTTTGATTCTGTTGGGGGTGTTTGTTTGAACCCTGACACCCAAAATTTCTGGGGCTAAACAAAGCAATTATTGTTTTGTCAGATTTTAGAACCATAGTTGTTAAGTGAATCATGCAGTCATTAAGCAAATCCAGCTTTCCCCCATTGATGTTGCTTTTCGAACTCTGGCTGGGAAAATTACAAATGGTGGTCACATTAGTGAAACTGTCATAAACACAAGCCAGTGGCCGAGCACCCGAATTTTGATCATGTGCCCATGGAGATGCGGCAACGGTCACAAGTGTGAAAACCAGACGTATGTCACTTTTTTTTCATTGCTGTTGTAGCTTCGACCGATCACTAAATGAATGGTTGTAAATCAAGGACTACCTGTAATAAGAAGAGCCATAAAAATGAGTAACCATTGATTAGTTATGAACTTGCCCAGTCCCCTTTACAAACTATCTAAATTGGATCCCATGATGAAAACTGCAGTCAGAGAATTCTACAATTGAATCCTAAACTTGCTTTTCCCAAAAAGGCAACTGGACTTGGTTGCTGTTGATGTTTTTCTTTGGAAAATGTTCTGCTTCTCCTTCAAGAAGATTCTTCAATTCTAAGATTAGATTCTTGGCTGCGAAGCAAAATATTTTCATATGGACACACCCCCATCCCCCACCCCCCAAAAAAGGGAAAAAAAAGTCCAGTTGCTTTTGGAAAAAAACACCTTTGGGACAACCATTGCCTGGATGATTGAGAATCTTTGCAGACATTTCTCAGTGGGAATGAAAATTGTTGAGTGAAAAATAAATAAATAAATCCTTTCAGTTCTAAATCTCTCTGCAGTTAGTTTTAATGGATGACCTAAACTTTTATCACTGTATAAGAGGAAGAATTGTCTCTTTCTCTCTCTCTCCTCGCCCTCAATATTATCTATAAAGTGTATGATTTTATATATGTTTCATTTACTCTCCTGCAAAGAACAGTGATGATTGGCCATCTATTAAACTGGCACAGAAGATCCTACGAGGGCACCCATCTACATTAGAATGCTTATCTACAACCATTAAGAGAGCACAGTTCAATCCTGAACTACAAATATTCTCTTCTATTGGTAAACAGAGGCTTTCTGTAAGCTATATCTTCCCATGAGCATTTTTCTACTGGAAAAGATCCTGAACTCTTGAACGTCTACTGAAAGGTTGTGAGTGTATCCTTTCATAAATCATCCCTCCCTCACTGACCAAAGTTATGAACCACGAGCTATCTAGACTAGCAGAACAGAAGGAAGGTAGAAGGTACTTTCATGGATGTCTGAAAAATAGAATGAATGAATGAAAAGCCATGCTTATGCTTTCTGCACACTAATTTTGTTCCAATAACGGAAGATATTTGTAGCTCAGGGTTAAAAATGAAGGGTCCTTGGTGCTCTCTGAGCTTGATTGTTTTCTTGCAGACATTTCCTTACCTAAGTTATGTAAAATCATCAGAGCTGGTCTAGCAGAGATTATCTAGTTTGGGTAACGAAACATCTGCAAGGAAAACTATCAAGATCAGAGAGCATCAAGGACCCCGTAAATTTGGCTTTGCTATACTAAGCCCCGATCTTTGGCAAATAATCCAGCCTTACTTAATTTTTTATTACGAGTCACAATTTGCACAACCAACATGTCTTTCTCCCCCCCACAATAGAAATTAAACCTGATTGATTTGGGGTGGTTCTGAGTGCTTGTCTTCTCCAAGGGAAGTAAGATGTGGAATCTCCTGAAAAATCAAACATGGTGGATTATTGCAGCATCTTTAGTTCTGTGGTTGGTATCTTGTAATTTGTTATTTATGACTGTAGCTTCTGATTGGCAGTTTTGAAAACAGCATCTGCTAAGAACGTCCACTTTGAAGCTTTATCACATCAAACCTACACTGGGTAGCAAACTGATCTGAAACATTATTACACTTTTTTGACAGGCTTGTTTAAAAACCCTTAACTCCCTGGGGCACCTTTTGTTTTATTACTGCTTTAATATTGGCTCTGTTTTTTAATCACTTCCCAAAACTGTACCTTTGATATCCATGTTCCTTGATTGAAGATGTTGGGCCAAAATTATTAAAAGGCAAATGATTCACTATCAACTTTCTAAGTTATCATCTTGAATCCACCTTATTTGGAAAACTTCTTATTTAAGGCTGGGGGAAATTATTTGGATAGGAAGAACAAATCTATTCACCTGACTCAGAAGCATCTCAAAAATGTTGGTTTTGTATCTTGCTTTTCAGCAAAGGGAAAAAAAATAATAGGGAGGGTTTAGAATCAGGTTAGCTAGGTGTCTAAGGAGGTTCTCAGTCATCCAGGTCATGTTTGTCCCGAAGGTGCTTTTTCAAGAGGCGACTGGACTTTCTGTTTTTTCTTTGAAGACATCTGGCTTCTCTTCCAAGAAGCTTCTGACTGGATGGTGCGGAAGCTAGGTGACTGTCTGGGCTGATTTTGCTGATCTAGAAAGCTAAGCATGGTTGAATCTGCTGGAAATTGAATGGAATCCTCTCTGGAAAGTCCTGAGCCGAATATATTGTATTCTGCAATATGGTTACCTTTTTGACTTATCCAATATCTATATTTTAAAATGTGAGAAGAAAGTTGTGACACTTTAATGGGGGCTGCCAATTAGTGATCGGTGAAGCATATGCTTATTGCCTGATTGCCCCGGGTTCAATCCCAGTAAAGACGTCAGTCCATCCGAATAGTTTGAAAGATTCCACCTTGAAACTTTAGCATGCTATTTACATTTACTATCAATAATATTGTAAGAGAGCCAGTTTGGTTAAGGTACCAGGCATGCTGAGTTCTAATCGCTCCTTTCGCACAAAGCCCCTGGGTGAACTTTAATTACTTTTACATCAGAAAATGCAGTAATTCTTTCTAAAAGAAAATATTTTCTTAATTAGATCTAATATTTTCCCATCCAAAGTCCATTCTCAGCCCTGCTTCTTGACATTTCCCATATTCTTAGTAATACCAAAGAATGAGTCTGCATCAATGTCGATAAATTAATTGTCTTCTTCCATGGGATATCTTTGTACCAGTGTTTCTTAACCATATCAAATTTAAGTTGTGGACTTCAACTTCCAGAATTCCCTAGCCAGCTATGTTGGCTGAGGAATTCTGGGAGTTGAAGTTGACACATTTGAAACTTATTTAGGTTGAGAAACATTGCTCTATATAGCCACATACTGTTCTCCACATTGTAGCTACATTTCATACTGGGAGCTAGAAGTTAGAAATTTTATGATCCCCAAGATCATTATTTTCTTTTCTTCATTTCCATTTCCTTTCCCTTTCCTATGCACTTGGGAAAATATGTGATAATATCGATCCGCACACAGTCTTTATTTCTCCAGATTCCTAAATTTCAAAAACCTTTAAGAAACATCAACAAGAACCAAATTCATTTTGCAAACTTCCTTTCTCTTCCAGTGAATCTTGAATCTTTCCATATTTCTTTGATGTGGCAAAGAATTTATTGAAACCCAATGCAACTTCATCTGAACCTGAATGGAGAGGTTGGATTTTTTAAAATATAATAATTTCAGGAGATTATGGAGATTAAGTTTTCACTGAATATTCATTCAAAAATCTGTTCTCCAAGGAAAAAAATATCCTAATTACCTGGCAAGTAGGTGGAAGAATTCTTCCCATCCTTCATTCATCATTATCATCATCATCTCCTTTTAATGACCCCATAATCTCTTGCAGGATGGAGTCTGGGCAACTGAACGGAGCTGAGTGTTTACTGGCTGGATGCCCTTCCTGTCACCAATGCGGAGTTATATTCAGCAGATATATTCTCAATGTGCTGAGAGAGAGAAAAATAATCTGCCTCTACCTAGGATCGAACTCACAACCTCCTGACTGTGAGGTGAGAGCTCCACCTCTAGTCCACCACACCACTCATTCTTCCCATTCCTCATTCAACTGAGGTATTTAGTCAGGAGACATTTACAGAAAATCTCTATATGTTCTCTTATGTATCTTTATCTTGCCTTTTGTCTCCTTTAATGTACATAAATTCTAACTTGTATAGAAGATCAAATGTTTAAAAAAAGCCCTATTCAGCACTAATAATTTTTTTTCAGAGATATTAATCAGTCTCTTGTCATGCTCCAGAAGTCTAAGTAATTTATTTCATAATGCAGATCTTACAAGAAAAAAAAATGGTCTGGCTTAATTTATCATACCTGAAGCCAAAATAATTTGGGGGAAGAACTGTTAATTATCAACTATTTTGGGGGCATTTTTTAAAAAAATGTAGCTGTGACTAGGGCATGCATAGTGCAGTACAGATAGTCCTCACCTTATGACAAAAATTCAGCCCCAAATTTCTGTTGCTAAGCAAGACAGTTGTTAACTGAGTTTTGCCTCATTTTGCAATCTTTCTTGCCAAGTTGTTAAGTGAATCACAGCAATTGTTAAGTTAGTAACATGGTTGTTAAGTGAAATCTGGCTTTCCCCTTGACTCTCAGCAGGTCGCAAAGAATGATCTTGGGACACTACAACTGTCATAAATACATGCCAGTTGCCAAGCATCCGAATTTTGATCATGTGACCAAAGGGATGCGGCAATGGTCGTAAGTGTGAAAAATGGTCACTTTTTTCAGTGCCATTGTAACTTAGAACGGTCACTAAGCAAATGGTTGTAAGTCAAGGAATACGTATACAAATGCACTATTCACCAACAAGCCAGGCCAAATCTTTTGTGCAGACAGGAAGAGGGGTAAATGGGAGGGTCAGCCTTCCTGTTCAACTGATTGGTTGCAGAATTTGCTGGCTGGAGCATGCATGCTGCTTGGGTATGCTGTACAACCTCCCAACCATTGTGCCAGTTTTTCAGTGTTTATTTATAGTTACTGGTTTAAAATGCCCATTGGATAAAATGGATTCATTTAATAACTAGTGTGTTGGCTTAATAACCACTGTATTCATTTAATAGCTGCGGTGTTTTCTTAACCGCTGCAATAAAGTAAAATCAGGCACAGTCACGTGATGACTGGTTTAACGATTGGCATGACTTAACCATAGTTGTGGGTTCAATTATGGTTGTAAGTAGAGGACTTACCTGTATGCTTCTATACCATGTGCAAACTGATAGCTACTTAGCTGAGAACAAGCCTCACTGAACTCTGCAAGTCTTATTTCTGAGCTAATATGTGTTTCTAAACAAAGAAAATTGTTGATTCCCAGTGCAGTGCAAGACTACAAGATTTGGGAATGATATCAATGCTGCTATAACTTTGATAGCATCCACTGTTTTGATTAACAGTCGAAAAGACCAGCCTTCTGCACAATACAAATTAATGATAAGGCTGATTGAAAAATAATAAAAGCATAACATAGGTAGATTTCCTCTAAGCTAGTATTAAAGCAGACTTGCTTAGTATCCATTTGCAATCTTAGCTTGCAGGAGTGAGAAATGTCATATTAATACTTTTTCATCCAGATTAGCTCAAAGTGTAATGCCTCACGAGAATTTAGCTAAAGGGTAAACACAGCTTAAGTGTCTTGCATCCCAAATACATTGTGAGGAGCTAATCCTTTGAAATCAACGGAAATAGAAATAGCACTTAGACTTATATACCACTTTACAGTGCTTTACAGCCCTCTCTAAGCGGTTTACAGAATCAGTATATTGGCCCCAGCAATCTGGGTCCTCATTTTACTGACCTTGGAAAGATGGAAGTCTGAGTCAACTTTGAGCTGATCAGGATCAAACTCCTGGTAGCAGAATTAGCCTGCAATATTGCATTCTAACCACTGCACCACCACGTTTCAATAAATATAATATATGTGAATGAAAGGGATTTAAGACTGAAAACCATTCATTTCATTTATTAGAAATATTAAAGACATGAGCAGAACAAACTGAAAATATATTTTTTTCAACTGCATAAGAATGAGAATAGGTGGATTACGATACCTACCACCAATGTTATCAGATTCAGGATGCAAAAATTTAGATAATCACTTGATGGCAGCAAAGAGACAGAAATAATTTTTACTTTTTGCCTTCATATTTTTGCAGCCTAGATTTGGTAGCTCAAAAAATTAACAGAGAATTTGTCGGTACCATAAATGTTGTGTGTTTCCAGAGTGTGGGCAATTCCCAAACCAATCACAAAACAACAAACCTTACATTTACATTATGGAATTATATTTTTATGATTTGTTTACATTATAGTAAGATTAGGACAGTATTATTGTCAATCTTCACTTAAATTTCTAGGTTGAATCTTGAACGGGGTAAAACAATACTAATTTCAGGGTTGACTAAAAGTGGACGTTTAGAGCATTGCATTGCAATATCACAAGTAAAAAAAAAAAGTTGTAGAAATTTACATAGAGTAAGAGTACCCAATCCCTGGTCCATGATCCGTTGGGAACCGGGCTATTTGTGAATTATATATATGGAACTTTTCAGAGATTGAATTGAAAATGTCAGCATTTTTAATAAGAAAAGCACAATATTTTTATTTCTTTTACTTTTTTTACTGGCAGTCATATTTATAGTATATTCCACTTTCTGAGTTATTATTGGTTTTGGAATGCCATCATTCACCCAGATCCCTGAGATGACTGAGAAAGAGGACACTCGACATTTTCAGGTGGTGTTTGCACAATAGGGTTCATTTCAGTTGCTAAAGGGATTATTTTTCTAGGTCTGCGGAATACATTGAACTAACCAAATGGCCCGGATGTACACAGAATGCTAAACCATACAAGTTAAAAAAATAAAAATAAAGTAACCAAGCTTCTCATGTTGTGAAAAATGAAATCTCTAGGTAGGGAGAAGCGTTTCGGGCAAAAACATAACTTGGCTGTTTTGAAGTAGACTTTAATGTGGAAATAATATGGTCATTGTTATTTCTCTGTGGAGTATGAAAAGTATAAAATTAATTTATACATCTATGTAGACAATTATTTATTTAGCTATACCTGTACACTGCCTCACCTACTGAAAGAGTCTCAGCAGCAGACAACAATTAAATGAATAATAATAAAGTAATTAAAGTAATGTAATATGCATGGGATAACAATGCCATGTATACAATTCAATAATAGCATTAAAATATAGGCAAACAATAATATAAAATAAAATAATCAACCTGTCAGCCTTGGAAGCCATAATTGCAAGGCCTCTGCGGCTGCCACATATAGTACATGGGAAAATGGGAGGGGGGATATTCTCATACACTTAGAAAGGGGTAATAGACAAAACAAAATTATTTCCAAGAGAGTCAAGGACATACCACCCGGCACCTGGAAGAGGAGTGCCAGGAGGAGAGCTGAAGTTGAATCTGAAAGAGGATTGGGGAATGTGAGGTGGATCTTTGAATTTCTTTTGGTTGGGGGAAAAACCAGGAACTTCAGGTTCAGGTTTTTCCTAGACGTGCCAACATGGTTTTCTCTAATAAATTCTTACTTGGATATACGCGTGTCTGAGTGCTGAATGGACGAGCGGAACTTTGATGGAACCCTGACACAACCCACATTCACTTAATAGCAAATTCTTATGCTAGGTATCCCAATAATCCTCTGGATGCTCAGGCCAAAATCCAGAGCAAAAGAGGTACAAGGATACGAGCCTTCTAAGGAAAGAGTCTTTCAAAGAGTAGGGACTACCATAGGACAAGCCCTATTGTCTTATATATGTTCCATGTGCCTCTTAGAGGCAAGAGGGGGTGGAGGATCCTCCAAAATTCTTCTCTGTCTAGACCAAGCATGAAGATTCAGTACTAGCAAGGTACCTGATGGAACAGGACATTAAAGGTGACCTCCAGAACTTTGGACTGAGCCCACAAGTTTACCAGTAATTAATACAATGATTTCAAAATATTGTAGATATCACCTGATATTGGTAAGCTTGTTCCACCAACAATTTGGGTGCCACATTTTATACCAATTCCAAATCATTTCTAAGGATAGCCCCACATAGATTATAGCCAAATGAATGGTACACAAAGCATGGTTTAAATCACCAGGGAATCCTGAGGCAGGTAAGGTTATAACTAGTACACCTAGTGAAGCAACCTCCCTCAAATCTTTCCTGTAGAACTAAGGTTGCTAGGTGACATCCTGCCTTTGAATCATTACCCCATACATTGCATTCTCTGCCCTTCCCAACATGGTACATGTAATCATTGGCCAAAAGAAGGCTATCTTTTCTCATCTTAAAGTACCTGGATGGATGGATGGATCAACAAATTGCTGGATTGACAAATGTCATGGCATGGAAGCAATCCCGCTTAGCAAATGGGTTGGCAGTCTAACAAACATTTCCATTTCATCTCATCCTTCTCTTAAAAGTAATGACTTTAGAGGATGTTAATAGATAACACTATGAACACAGAAAATACAATGCTTTTCTATCCCAAAGGTGCTTTTTCAAGAGGCAACTGGACTTTCTGGTTTTTCTTTGAAAACATTTCACTCCTCATCCAAGAAGTTTCAGCTTCTTCTTCAGCTTCTGGTATGAGAAGTGAAACGTCTTCAAAAAAAACCAAAAAAGTCCACTTGCCTTTTGAAAAAGCACCTTTGGGACAACGGATGACTGAGGATGACTGAGAATCTCCTTAGACACAATGCCTTTCTATAAACACATGTATGAAAACATTTTCAGGGTATCTTCACATGATAATTAATGATTCCTAGTCTTGTAGAAGACATTAAAATACTGTTATATTATTCTATCTGACTACTAACTCACAGAGCAGAGTCCTCATATTTCTCTTGAAGGGTTGCTTTTCTCAAATGGATGAGTCTTCCAAACTCCAGACAGAGATGGCCCCTTAAGTTAGCAATTTCTCAAAATTTGCTATATAGTAATCCTAGAGAAAAGTGCTTTCCATGCAAATGTGTTTCATTAAGACAGATTCAAATTATGCAAGCTCGCAACTTTTAATTGAATCAGTTCTCTCATAACTTCGTTTGCTTTGGTCCTAGTTATAAAGTGCTGGGACCCTATTATTTTAAGATTTTAATGCAATTTTGCATCCCTGCTTTAGGATTAATGTGATTATGACAAAGAGCAGATGATAAATTGTGTAAACGAATAAATGCTTTACAAAGGCCATTTTATTTATTTATAGAGCCTAGGTGGCGCAGTGGTTAGAGTGTTGAACTGCAGGCCACTTCTGCTGATTCAATCTAGCGGTTC
>JANHFL010002659.1:85074-97068 GCA_032468155.1 Oxyrhabdium leporinum | reverse complement strand
AAGCTGTAAACCGCCCCGAGTCTTCGGAATGGGGCGGTATATAAATGTAATAAATAAATAAATAAATAAATAAATAACTGCATTTGAAAATTGTACACTGCCCTTTTGGTCAGAGAAGTCTGCGAGCTGATAAACATCTTCCTGCTGTTCCAATCCAGCAATTTGCAGTGGGGGAAGGCATTTTGGCATGTTGGAGCACACCAAATGGCGTGTGCTTCAGAACTTAATATTCATTAAACAGGCCTGCCTTTGAAGATCAAATTAGTCTGAAATAATATTTTGGAAAAGTGTTAACCAAGACTGAATCCTTTGATGACATTATTCCTGTAGTTTATCGCTTGCGCTGATTTTTTTTTTTTAAAGTCTCTTTCTCACCTTAGTTCAAAGCTCTGCTTTTGTCTTCAATGCATTTCACAGCTTG
Organism: Oxyrhabdium leporinum; assembly: GCA_032468155.1. Taxonomy (NCBI): domain Eukaryota; kingdom Metazoa; phylum Chordata; class Lepidosauria; order Squamata; family Cyclocoridae; genus Oxyrhabdium; species Oxyrhabdium leporinum. The sequence continues at coordinate 96,647 of JANHFL010002659.1, read as the reverse complement.
AGTTACTTAATGGGAGGCAGATCACATCACGTGTGACTTAGTGCCTGTTTGTACAGCTAGATCTTCAGCTAGTACTTTCAAGTGAATGTCTGCTTTATGGAGAAGCAACGTTTAGAGTCGTACTCAAAGGAATGGCCAGGATGGCTCCCAAATGTAGAAGAAGAGAATTTATATGCTTATCAGATTTATATAGCTACCCATCTCACCAGAAGTGACATTTGCACGAGTTTGAAGTGAAGTTCCTATACTCATACAGTTTGGAGGTAACCAAAGAAGGCAAGTAATGTCTTACATTGCACATAAGATTTTCCGATGGTCTCCATCCTTCCTGATTTCCTCCATTGCTATTTAAGCTCAAACCTTTATTGTCAACGCACAACACGTGTACGATGAAATTGAATTGAATACAATTAAAACCGAAGCAAAGACATAATTAGAAAACACTTTCCATGGGTTTTTCAATTATTATTATTATTATTATTATTTTAAGTTTGGGATGTATTAGGGTGCCAGGGAGGCTTCCAGTTGATGGAAAACATGTACAGTAGTCCTTGGCCTATGACCACAACTGAGCCCAAAATTTATCTGGTTAAGTGAGACATTTAAGTGAGTTTGACCTCATTTTATGACTTTTCGTGCCACAGTTGTTAAGTGGGTCACTGCAGTCGATGCGTTAGTAACCTGGTTGCTAAGTGAATCTGTCTTCCCCATTAACTTTGCTTGTCAGAAAGTCGCGAAAGGGGATCGTGTGACCCCGGGATGCTATAACGGTCATAAATATGAGTCAGTTGCCAAGCATCTGAATTTTGATCACATGATCATGGGGATGCTGCAACATGTGTGAAAAATGGTCACATTTTTCAGTGAGGTTGTAACGGTTTGAATGGTCAATAAACAATCTGTTGTAAGTCAACGACTACCTATAATTGAAATCAGTAATACCAGCATCTTCAAGACCAAAGGAAGCTCCAAAAAACACCTGGAGAAGTTATGTTGAATTTACATTTTTATTGACAAGGAAATAAAGGGAGACTAGTATAGATCTACTTCAAGCTATTTAGCTCTCATCAGCTAGTCATAGCCTTCTGGGATTCGAACCCTGGCTACTTACATATAAGGTAGATGCATTAACTCCATCCTCACTTTGTTGGCTATCCCAAACGTGGAGAAGTTCAAAAGCATCGACAAGCACCTTTGAAATAAATTAAATAAACCAAAGCCTCCTTCATAGGAAAAAAAACCCCCCCAAAACATCTGGGTTATTGCAAAACATATTTTGACCCAATATTAAGCATTGGGCCCTCTCTCTGTGGTTAAGGATGAAGGATTAAGCCTCCCACTCAATGCAAAGTGTGTGATTCCAGCTGTAAAATTTGTGTTTGCTTGATCTCATTGCCATATGGGAAAGTTCACTTCTTTTTCCAATTGTTTAAGGTATATATTTGCGTAGAGTGCTTTTAATCTTCAAAGCAAACTAACCTACGCCAAGGAACAGAGCAAAAATAGGAAAACCTCTCCAATAATAACAATAAACCAGAGAGCATATCAAACAATGTCTTTCAGATTGAAAGAAACAACTGGTGAATGCTAAGCAGCTTTCTTATTAGAATGAGCGCTGTCCTACTGATATTCATTTAAACCCACTTGATTTAACAAAGCAAAGCAGCCATTATAACACGGAGGAGAAGGAGAAGGAAAAAAAAATAACGAATTGCAGAATTCTGCTGTTTGCTAAGTAGTAGATCAAGCGTTTTATTCTAATTCTATTGTACATTAAATCGGTTTCGGAAATCCTCAAAACTCCTCCAGGATCGATCGTGCGCCCCAAAGCTGCTGAAGCTGCAGCTCCTTGCCATTTATTCCAGAACAAACGCCGCTGACTTTAATGCAATCTACTTTGGAGTCAATAGAGCAGGACTTGGGGAATAAAAGGTATCTTTATTCTCTCTTTCCCACCCAAGTCTTTGTCGGAGACCGTTACATGAAAGTTAACTTCAAGGGTTGAAACTTTCTCGAAAGAACGAGCAATTTCAAGATCATTTAAAACCTCCACTCTCAACACGACTGCACAGGCTGGGTTTGATCTTGACAGAGAGAGAAGTGAATGCTTATTCTTACAGGTTCACTTCCCCTAATGAATGGTGCATCGATCCAGCCTGCAAAACTTCAACCTTGTTGACTGAAGAGAACTGAGTGGAGACAGCAAGCCATGTTTTCACAGCGAGCTGGATGCCATTGATTGCTATCCATCCAATACATTTTCATTACAGCAAGTGGTAACATGTTTTATTATGTCGGGGGTTTTTTTTTGTTTTGTTTTTTTTTGTTTTTTACTGTAAGGATTTGATCGTTGCTGTGGTTTGCGAAAGGAACAGATAAACAGAAACTGGCCAGGATGAGTCAAGATGTCAACCCTGAAACTGACCTGGCTGAAATCATCTTGGCGCTTCAGTGTTGCTACACTGGAGCGAGGGATAGGGAGAGGGGATTAGAGATATCTGGGGTTATGTAGACAAAAAGCAACAACTTTCTCAAGGCTTTCTCCTGGGAACCAAGGATGTTCTTACACCTGGCCGAGAGAAGGGGGAGTGATGTCACCAGACCAGTGGATGCTGCAGTGATTGGACCATGTGATTAATTGTTTGGGGTTGAAGGAAACACTTTTACTTTTAATTAGGTGAAAACCAAGGGTCCCCTCAGAGCTGGTTTTCACCAGATATGTGCCAATATATTTCCAGTAAAGCTATTCTTTGAGGAATTCATCCGCCTCAGAGTTTTTGCTTGCAATGGATTTATTACTTGGAACCCTGACATAGGGTCTCTTCAACTAGACATTAGGGTATTTTATGATCCCTGGGTCATTTCTAGCTCTTTGGCTATCCTTGTCCACACGAGTTGCTTTTATTTCAAAAGGTGACTGCTATTTTTTCCCCAATTTACATGTATACATGCTTGCATGCCTAGGCATCTTCACAACCCTCACGCAGTGAGGAGCCACGGTGGTGCTGTGGTTAGAATGCAGAATTGCAGGAAAACTCTGCCCACAGCCTGGAGTTTGATCCTTATGGGGCTCAAGGTTGATTCAGCCTTCCATCCTTCCAAGGTTGGTAAAATGAAGACCCAGATTGTTGGTGGCAATATGCAAATAATTGTAAAGTACCCAGAGAGTGCTGTAAAGCTATATGGGGTGGAATATGAGCCTAAATGCTCAAATTGGCCCTCCAACACAGTCCCAGTTTCTCATGTGGCCACTTGGGAAAATTAAATCACCTATCCCTGCATTAGGGAAAATTCCAAAACTGTCTCTCTGCAGGTTCCATCACAGCCCTACCATGTGAAATATTGACTAGCCACAGAAGGAATAGAAAAGAATAAGTTGCCCAAATAATTCCACAATAAACTCCATTTAATTTTTTTCCATCCCCCATGGAACATTAAAAAGAAGTTATATCACCAGCCTATGGACTTTATTCATCAGCAAAATAATGGAATGGCGTTGTTCCAGATTTGATGAGGAGGGTGGGGGAAGAAGTAGCTATCATTACTGCTTATTTTCCTTTACAATCTATGAAATGCCTGTTACTGATTATGAAGACTTGTACTGCTATTCTCATTTTCAATAGCCAAGGTTTTTCCAGATAGCCTAGAAAACTGTCTAAAGCACTGCAGGTTTCTAAAACCATTAGAAAGCACACAAAAAACTGTAACATGAAATTCATAAATCCAGATAGGGTGCATTTAAATGTAAAAGCTGTAAATTCTGTAAATTCAGAGACAAGCTTTGCTTTACCGGTGAGTTTGCTTATTTGACAGGCTTCCTGTCAAAGGAAGTAAGAATGGTGTGTTCCTCAATAACACTACACAACCATTACATCACAAAGTTAATATGCATAAACCACAGCATAATTTCCCATCTGCACAAGTCCCAGGCTGCCAGCTCTCCAATTAAATCAGCCAGGAAACATGGCCAGATAAGCTAATTCTACTTTATTATGAGGCTACATTGACAGAATCTTGCAAGTCTGAAAGTCCAAATCTCCTGCTATTTCTGTTGACAGCCTGATATACAGTAAAAGGCAAGAGATGTCTTTCCTAAGTTTCATTCTTTGACTGTCAAGCAACTGTAGGTTCCTCCCTCTCTTCTCTGATCCTTCCCTAGGCAGCATCTCTTCCTCTTGACCTTGAGATCATTCCCACATGCCTTTACATAAGCCCAAATTCCACTGTAAAAACTCAAGTGAAGAGATTTGAGTTCACTCATTGTAAACTCAACAATTTGGAAGGGTTAAGCAGATTTCTCCTGCTTGGGGACTCAAGTGCTGAATGACACAGTCTAGGAGACTACTCTGAGATCTTCACAGCATGGACCATAATCAGCAACGAGGTCCTAAGCAGGGCCCTCGTAGCTGATCTTAAAGTCTGACTTAACCAGGATAGGGGAATCTGGTCCTAAATCATTTAGGACAGATGTGTGTAACTTTTTCTGGGCAACAAGCCATTCTACCAAAATAACTAAGCTGAGCCAAGAAAAAATAAGTGAGCTAATTTTGGTTTAATTTAATTTACATTGAATTAATTCTAATGAAGGTGATCCCATTGCACTCCAGTTTCATAATTTTGTTATTCTGAACACTAATTTAATAACAACTTTTGGAGTGTTTGAGAAGTAGCATGTGACCAGAGACCCTAGAATGTGTATCTCAGATTTCAAAGCTGTGTACAAAAATCTTCACTGCTTGATTTGGGTCAAGGCAGTCGAAACAATGATTTTTAAATATTTTGGGATCTCATTCAGGTGCCTTTGCTTAATAATTCAACAGTTGCTCCCCTCAAGTCTTCCTCCCTCTCCTTCTTATCATGGATTGTTTTTTTTTTCTTCTGCAGAATATTAATTCTTCTATTATTCCTCCATTCTTTCCCCTACACAAAAAAAAATAAAATTGGATTGAAAATGTTCCTCTTGCCCATTCTGATGACCTCACCACCATGTCCTTTCAGAAAGCATCCCACAAAATTAGAAAGATAAAATGTGATTTCCTGCCAATAAATAAATACATGCATAACTAAATAAGGCCCATTCTGGTATAGATATTTGAAGAAGTCAGGTGCAAAGAATCAGGTTCGCACATTAAGTTCCAGTTAAGATAATTTATTGCTCAAGCATATACACAAAAATCTAGTCAACTAACAGCATTAAACTGATGCTAGATAAGAATTAACAGAATTCAAGGAGTTCTGGATTTTGATTGCTTGTGTGGACATAATGACTCTAGGCCGATTCCTTGCTTGATTCCACCCTCAGGCTCTGCCTCTTCCTTTCCTATCCATCCACAAATAAGAGTTGCCCTGCCTGAGATGTTCCAGGGGAGCATTAACTTTATTTAGGCCCTTGTTGGTTTGACTCCTTAATGTGAAAAATTCCTTGTTTGTGTAGCCAGTTTCTGGTTGCTTCTTCTGCCATCAGGATCAAGTGAGTACCCATGATTCTTGGCTTTTATGTACTTTTCCCACTCAAATTGCATTAACTCTCAGACATATCTATTTACTCACTCACAAAAGGTACATTTATTATGTTGTTTTTGTCTTCAAACTAATTATTGCTTGTATGGCACTGACTGAAGTTGTTAATAAAGTGTGAAGGTGCCTTGTAGCTTTGCCGAGAGTGTTACAAGAATGATCCACATCTAAATGGCAGAAAATGGTGTTTTCTTATCCACCAATGTTGCAGTGATAGTATCTTAAAAATTAATCAAAATTCTCTGAGTGTCAGAAACATTAATTTAAAAATTTTGTCACTATTAGAGCTATTGCAGCTCCAGACTTGTAATTAATTTCTCTCCCTTTTCATCAGGGAGCTAGAGTCTTTTGTAACAGTGATAAATGGAATATCTACCTGGATGACCTTTTATCAGAAGATAGACCAAAAAAAAAAGATTTAACAAAAACTCCAGTCATCATAACCAACATCTTTAAATAAACATGGGAATGGAAGGGAATAGCAAGCCCCCGCATTCCAATCCTCTCAGTTGGACATGGACTCAATTTTTTAAAATATTCTTGTAGGTCTTTAAATTTTTAGTTGCTTAGAGAAAAGGACATAAGGTGGGAATGTAACCAGCATTTACTAACATATTACAATGCAATTCCATAAGTAGCTTACAGTACTTTGAATAGTATTATTCATATTCTTCAGAAATCTGGGCCATTAAATTCAACACACTAGATTCAAAGCAGGCAAAGACAGTGTAAACCTTCCTTTGGTTAAGTTCAGTTGAGTGAGGATGTTTTTGGCAACAATTTGGAAGCCATTTTCCTCCACCATCCCTATTCAATATCATCATCTAGTCTACAACTTCAGGATTTTCTGGTGATGTCTTATTCAAATAGTAACTAAGTCTGACTGTTTAGCTCTTTTGAGATTAATCAAAATTCTGTCTAGGTTCTGTCATCTACAGAGTAGACTTATTGAATCAGCTTGGGGGATTGTTTAGTTCAAAACACATGGAGTAGAGCTCTTAAAATTAATGAAACTAAAGTAAATCGTAAAGAGACATGCTAGTACTGAACAGCAAAAAGGGGGAACTTAAGATGAAATCAAGAGAACTATTGACTGCAGAGAGATTTACGTTTCAATGGCTCTCATATACACAGTTAAGAGATAGATTTAATATAGATGAAATAATACCAGAATACAAAGTGATAAAATGGAATATGTAAATGAATTGTGTAGAAATGATGAACATGTGATTGCTAAAATTGCCTTTTAAATTAATTTTTAACAGGGTTTAATCATCTTTTAAATTCTAGATTTTTAATTTTTATATGCTGCTTTTGTATTTTAACATTTTGTTGAACACCGCCCAGAAAACCCTCTCTGAGGGAGATGGGCAGTTTGAAAATGTGAAAAATAAATAGATAAATAAAATGTATAAACTATTGCTGAAATTTGAAATTGAGGAAGTTAAAGAATGTCTGGTAAAATAGGCTAAAAATATTTGGTTATAATATTAAAATGGCTTAGTGGGAAAGAATGTAGTTAAAAGGTCTAAAATTCATACTGTGTTACAATTTAAAGGGAAACTTCTAAAAAAAAGGATGTACCATTGGTATATGATGCCAGAGGAATTGTCTAAGATATATAAACAGCACTATAGTAAGAGCACTTAGGCTTATGTGTTGCTTCATAGTGCTTTACAGCCCTCTCTGAGTGGTTTACAGAGTCACTATTGCCTCAAACAATCTGGGTCCTCATTTTACCAACCTTGGAAAATTGAAAGGCTGAGTCAACTTTGAGCCAGTCAGGATCAAACTCCTGTCAGTGAGCATTGACTTAACCTGCAATACTGCAATCTAACCACTGTGCCACCAGGACTCCTCTATAAAGACACACCTACTCACTGTTGTAAATGTGAAAAACATGAAGGAACATTTGATCATGCGTGGTAGACTGGTGAAGAATTGAAAAAATACATAAGGAGATACAGACAGTTTTAAAAATTCACATTCTGATGAAACGGGAAGTTTTCTTATTAGGTCTTAGGAACAGTCAACTAGAAAAGGCTGACGGACAATTGGTTTTCTATATGATAATTGCAGCAATGAAATTATATGCACAAAGATGGGAGACTACAGAAATACCAATAATGGAGAAATGAATGGTGAAGATGGCTCAGTTTGCAAAGATGACTAAGTTAACTTGTTTTGATTAAGGAAGGAATTACAGCTACTTTTATAAGAGACTGTAAACCCTTCGTAGATTTTTTTTTCTTTGCTGAAAATGGATAAAAGTGAATTGTTGATTGGGGATTTATTGATTAAAAAGGTTTGTTTATGGGAAGAAGGGAACTATGATATGCACTATTGGAGGATGAAAATGGTAATTGCTATTTTTGTCACAGCTGCAAAGAAAATTGGTTGTTGCTTCCTTAGATAACATTTTCTTGGTGTTTTTTTTCGGTTAGTCTTCACATTTTCTTTTAGACTTTTATCATCTCTTTTTCTTTTTTATTTCTGTAATTTGTAAAACCGGTGTAAAATCCTCTTTCAATAAAAATTATTTAAGACAAGTAAAAAAAAACCACAGATAGTTCTCAACTTACAACAAGGGGGTGGGTGTGTGGGAATCAGAGTTTCTGCCATAAATCATTGCAGTCATAAGTCAAGTCAAACTCAATTTTATGACTATTTTTACTACAGTTGTTGAAAGAATCATTGTAGTTGTTAACTGAATCACATGATGATTAAGGAAATAATGTGGTCATTAAGCCAATCCAGCTTTCCAGATGGGTGTTTTCTTCTGGAAATTGGCAGAAAAAAAAAAGTCATAAATTATGATCATGTGACTGCAGGATGCTGCAACCAGTCATAAATGCAAACCGGATACCAAGCACCCAAACTGCACTCATGTGAAGATCGGGAGTGGTATGATGGTCACAAATGTGTCTACGGGTCACCATAACTTTGAACCATTATTAAACAAATGGCCATAAGTTGAGAACTTCCTGTAAAGTAAATAATGATGCAATTTTATCCCATTGATTCAGATGCCAATATGATGTGTTTATTTATTTATTAAATTTATTTGCCACCCATTTCACCCTGGTTCTATTCTGGGGTGGATATGTTCTAGTTCTGTTCAACTCGGCAACACTTCTGAGTAGATCTGCATAGCATCTCTTGTAAAATAACCAAAATTGCAATATAATTTAAATAGAAATCTTGTGCTATGTGTTTTTTGAGATGAGCGTATCTATGATATACATACGTTTTGTTTTATTGAATATGATTGTATTTTTGCCTTCTTACCTCTTGGACAAAGCTTTTCATATCCACAGATGGCAGTGATGCTGCTAGGACAAATTTGGAGGGTTTCCAAATCCATAATATGCTGCATCCTTCCATTGCATCCCCTTTCTTTCCAATGGAAGGGCTATGTATGTATGTGCACAGAAAATTGCTCACATTTCACTGAAATAAAAGAAGTTTAGGTACTCCTTGATTTACAACCATTCTTTTAGTGACTGTTCAAAGTTACAGTGGCACTGAAAAAAAGCGACTTAATGACTGTTTTCCCATACTTATGACTGTTGCCGCATCAGCATGGTCATGTGATCAAAATTCGGATGCTTGGCAACTGGCGTCTATTTATGATGATTGCAGTGTCCCAAGGTCATGTGATCATCCTTTGCGACCTTCTGACAAGCAGGGAAGCCTGGAAAATAGGGGCAAAACTCACTTAACAAACTCAACAGAAATGTTGGGCTCAGTTGTGGTCATAAGTTGAGGACTGCCTGTAGTTAAAGAAAGAAAAGAATAATCAATGCAAGATTTGTAAAGACCAAGTGAAAAGTAATAGCCAGAAGCCTAATTCACATCTCCTGCACTCAACAAGTCTTATTCACACCAAAATCTTAAACAGTTCAGCTATGAATGGCCAAGACTGGGGAAGAACCTGGATCTCTGTCTTCTCATAAAAAACTGTATATATGGAATAAACACTAACAAGAATAAGCTTGTTGATTTTAGGTTTGAAATATTTTGCGTGACATCATTTTTAACTTTGAGTTCAGAAGAGATTTTAAATGAAGGTCATCATGTTAACCTATGTCTAATGAAGAAGGTCCAACTTTTTCTTCCAGTTTTGTTCCAATTTATTCAATTATGTCCTATCTGATCGCATAGCGGTGAGTCTCTCGGTAAAGAATACAGATAATAATTCCAAAATGTTCCTAATTGGAGACATCTCTTCCTGCAGCTTTTCCCACAGTGAACTCCACACTCCTCTGCCAGAGGCCTGGTGAGAAAATTGGTTTAGCTGACAAAGAAGACTTCATTTTGCTGTAAAGCCCTTTTTTCTTTGCTCCATAATTCTGACTGACATTTAAAACAATCAGCTAAGTTTTGCCAGGTTTCCGCTGAACAGCAGAGATCTGGACGAGGGGAGAATACATTTGCCAGTTCTGCTTTTTACATTAGCAGCATCATTTGCTGGCAAGTGAAGGTGCCCTAATTAAGACCCTCAAACCAGATAGAAGGTAGATAAGTAGTTAGGAAGTTAGATAAAAAGATATGAGAGAGAGGGGGGGGGGAGAGAGACAGACAGACAGACAGACAGACAGACAGACAGACAGAGACAGAGAGACTACATTTATGAAAGGGTGAGATTTGTAGAAAGAAGGATGGAAATACCCAGATCTGATCTGAGATCTGAGTCCATTTGTTTTGACAGTTCCAGGTAGAAATTAATCACAAACCATGTAATCATGGGGAATGCTTTCCATTTGTCCCTATTGGCTTGTGTCTAAACATAAGTTCATTATTCCAGCATTCATGAGCGCAAAATAAACAACATTACAAAACTGAAATAAACCTAATTATCTTTCCAAGCAATGGCTGGATGGGGAGGATACCTTATAGAAACAGCCTACAGCAGTGCAACTGCTTTATGAGTTGAATCTTACGCTGTGCAGGGAGAAAGAAGAGTGGCCAAGAGATTGGGAAGAGATAAGACATTTTCTCCTCCTGTTTTGTGCCTAGAATTCAATGAGTGGAAGGGTTAGTCCATTTGGTGAAAGGGAATTTCCATGCGTATTGCAAAACAGAATGACATTCAGCTGTATTGTTTGTTTCAACACACCCAAGAGTGTACAGACCAGGGGTGTCAAACTCACATCGTCACGGTGGGGTCATGTGACATATCAGGACTTTTTCCCCCTTTGCTAAACCGGGCATGGGTGTGGCCAGCGCATGATGCATCCAGCCTGCAGGCTGGGAGTTTGACAGCCCTGGTATAGACACATTTAATTTTCTGGAGCTTTAATTTTAAGCTTTTACAGAGCTACTTTTCTGACATAGGTAGTCCTTGTTTAGTGACTGCCTTGTTTAGCCATGGTTTGCAGTTACAACAGCAATGAAAAAGTAACTTTGTGATTAATCCTTGCATTTATGAGCTTCCTTGCTATGATTTCACTTAGAAACCACTTTGCTTAATGCATCAAAGAGGGATTCTATTTTTTTTTATGCTAGTTGTGCCCATTTGTTTGCATGGTGCCCTGTTGGGGAGGGAGATAGAAAGAAGAAATTTAGGATGGGATGGGAGATTTTAGGTGGTGGGAAAGGAGGGGAGAGAGGGAGAGAGAGGGAGAGAGAGAGAAACAAGAAGAGATATTATATTAGCTATTGTTATGCTCATTATTACCATGAGTCTTTTTGTGTGTGGTTTTGTGGGAGGTGATGTTTATCTTGCAAACAACTTCCATAAAGCTTAACAAATGTCTCATTTGGCAGCATAAATTTTGGGCTCAATTATGGCCATATGTCAAGGACTACCTGTATTTAGCCTCTATCATGCAGATTGTTTGTGATCATTCGTGATATTTTTTCTTTTTTATATATACCACCACGATCACAGATATGGCTGCTGATCATAACCATCAATATCTGGCTCTCAGTCTATCTGGAAGAGCAGTTCTCAAACATTTTGGTTTTAGGATCCCTTTACATAGAGCCTAGGTGGCGCAGTGGTTAGAGTGTTGAACTGCAGGCCACTTCTGCTGATTCAATCTAGCGGTTCA
>JANHFL010002659.1:74659-84974 GCA_032468155.1 Oxyrhabdium leporinum | reverse complement strand
AATTTAAAATTCAGCAATCAAAACCCAATGAAAATGACCAAGAATGATAATATAAGTGAGACAATTGTGCTATTTCATGCAATGAAATATGCAATGATTTGCATAATCAAGGAGAGGGCAACCCCTCCCTTACAAAACAGTGCTACATTGCTACACACCAATAGCAAATTAATGGCCCTTAAGTGATATTTTACTATTTGATTTGCTTGTTTGGTTTCAAGCTCCTTGGTGTTTATATGTATGTTCTGTGGCATGCTGGATCATATTAATCATGCCTCTTATTTAAGTTTGTACATATTTAAATTAACACTGCTGGGTGTGTATGTTTAATAAATCTTATACATATGCTTCCTAATAATTGCAAGTTTCTTTGTAAACATGATCAAAAGAATTGGAGGTTTTAAAAAGGCTAAATACAAGATAAAGTAAAATTAACAGATTTGGCTGTTCAGATTGAGGAGTTGAGTTAGGATGGCTGTTGCTACAGACATTCTTCTCCTTATGACGAGCTATAGAATATACAGGGTAGTGGATGAAAATCGCCTTTCTTATATTTTTAAAACCAAACATTGCATGATAAATTCTCACGAGGGGATCATGATATCCCTGCATTTATGTAGCAACATGGTGGTCAAGGTAAGAGTCTCTTCTTTCTTTGCGCAATCGTCTTTCAGGTATTTGCAGTTTCCCTGGCTCTCCACACAGCCATTTGAGGAAATGTTTCCCTTGGCCATTTTTAATGCCAGAAGAAAGTCCTTCCTTTGAGAAATGACTGGAGAATTTCTCCCTTCCCTTGAGATCTTACCCATCCAATTTCTCTGCCAAAAGAATTTTGAAAGACCATTTTTGTCCAGTGTAGTTGCTGTAGAAAAAAAATGTGAGTGGAGACTCTACAAGGGCAAGGCAATGGATTAAATGAAATTGCATTTTATGCCAGCCAACTAGGTCTCTTGACCTTTCAAATTACCTTGGTAAGAATATCTGTAAGTAGCAGGTGTGATAAAGAATATTTCAAAGGTCCAAGGCTAGACCATGGGAAGAACCACAGCACATACGTCAGGTAACCAAGAGCACAACAACATAGCAGCAACCAGTCTTTAATCTTCAGTCCGGAGCCTTGGTACACAGTGAGTGGGAACATCAAAGTCCCTTGCAAAGTCAGCGCTGGAAGCTTCAGCCTCCCAGCATGCTTTATTATGCTAGCCACCACACCCACACCCTCATGCCATCTGGCCACACACCCCAGTCACCCAACACCTAGCCACACACACCCAGTCACCCAACATCCGGTACCAGCCTTCCCTGCTGTCTAGCAACTGTGGTTCATTTCCCCTCTTCTGTAGCTATGTTCCGGCTTCTCATATCTTTAGCAGTAACAGAAGTCTCGTTCTGTCCATCCAAGCAACCAACTGACAAGAGATCAGCTGACCAACACAGGCCAGCCATCCCTGACTTCCTACACCAGCCGCAGCAGCCTTTCTTCCTAACCGGAGGCTTGGCCCGAAAGCCATCAGCTGTTGAGTGGTCAGCTGACGAGCGGCGGTGAAGTACAGCACCCGGAAGTCCTGCTGCTGCAGCTGTGGCCTCACCTGACTCTCCCGTCGCTCCTGTGGCTCCATCAGTTTCATGCGGCTGCCTCGCTGGTTTGTGTTCAGGTCCCGTCCCCCCCGATATGGCAAACCTCAGATCTGGGCTAAACAGAATCACTCCACTTTTTGAGAATTGTGGTCTTAATCACATGGGTCCAGTACTTGAATAGAACAGGTTGGAACCAAAATCATCTAGGTTAGAACCAGTAAAGTTAGTGACCTTGCCCTCCTCATCTTTCCTTGTGTGGAAAATTTGGAACACATGGATGGAACAATTGTCATTACAATTTGCAGTGAAGAAGATGGAACCAACCTCTTCTCAATAATTCCAGTTTGATTGATCCTCAGAAGTTCTAAAAAAGTGAATCACCACACAAGAAGTAACTTTAATGTATTGGACATTTTTCTTAAAGGAAGCTAAGTAGGGCAATAAATTAACACGAAGAATTTTGCTCCATTTGTATTAAGGAATTCATTTTCTCAGAAATAATATCCTTCATTCTCAGCATTTATGTTTAAATGCATCCACATCAATATTACCGTGTTTCCCCGAAAATACAGCCTACCCCGAAAGTAAGTCCTAGTTTGATTTTTACACATGCACCAAATATAAGCCCTACCCCCCCCCCAAATAAGCCCTAATTAAGACCCTACCCATTCCAGGGTGCAAGGATAAAAATTAAGCTAGGGTGGGGTGTGTGGAGCTGCCCTAGTATTTACCTTCGGACAGTTGCAGCCTGGCCTCTCACTCCCCAACACCTGCCTTGCTGGCCCATTTCTTCTGCAGCTGGCAAGGCTTTCCTGAAGACCTCTGCAGCAGATAACAAGCTCTGGATCGATCCAGAGCTCTGGTATTGGCTGCAGAGGCCTTCAGGAAAGTTTTGCCAGCCTTGCTGGCTGCAGAACAAGTTCTTGAAGGCCTCTGACAATGAAAAGGAGGTCGGAGGTGACACATCCAAGTGAGCAGAGCCGGTGGAAGATACGCCCCCCCCCCAAAAAAAAAGACCTGGTGCTTTTTTTTTGGTAGAAAAAAAATAAGAGAGGGTCTTATTTTTATTGAAACATGGGTACCTACTGTGTATTTTCAGAATAAAATATCAGCTCATAGAAAATGCACTGGAGTCTCTGCAAGATAGGGCAAAACTAAACAACCAAGAATTGTGCCAGCATAGGGAAGATCTGTAGCTAGTAGTAGGCTTCAGATTTAATCCCAAGCATCCTAGACAATTTTGGGATGGTCCTAGTAAAGTCCTATAGGAAACCTTAAAAGCTGCTAGTGCAGTCACACTAGGCTAGATGGATTTTATAACTCAGTTATGCAATAGTATCTGAAGTTCTTACCTGGCTTCCTAAGTAGGATGACTCCTGAAATAAATTTAAAGACCTAAATGTATCCTAAATATATATCCTAAATAGGATGACTCCTGAAATGCATTTAGAGGCCCTGTTGATGCCAAGGCTGCTCCTGCACTATTTTCATCCCTGAGTTCTTTAGTCTTTCAATTAACTCTGGTGACCTAGACTTCATTTCATCCAGGGCCAGCAGAAGCCAAGTATCTAGTTAGCACCAGGGTAGGAAATTCCAGTGAATAACAGGACTGCAGACTAGATTGGGAAATCAGAGAAATGCCTTGGAAATAGGTAATGGCAAATCAATTCTGTACCACTGCCAAGAATAGTCAGTAAATCACTACGAGTTGGGCTTGATTTGAAGAAGCCTTTATCTTTACTTACATATCATTGTCACAGCAGAGAATGTCCTTGCACTGATAGAATGACTGGATGACATATTTCATGTTACTTTATATACCCACCTTAAATGTTCTATCTTCTTTAAGCTTTCCATAAATGCTTTTAACATTTCATTTGTGTTTCTAATTGCAACAAAACATTGACAAATATTTGAAGGCCACAATCAACACTTCTAAACGTCTCTTGTCCCAATTCTTATTTTGTGGTTGCATTTCACGCCCATCTGCTAATATTTTTTTCTATTATCTTTGGTTAAAAGTTATAAACTGAACATTGTTTGATAAAGGCAAATATGGGGTGATTTGCACCTGCTAATCATTTTTAGATGTGAGTGAAAAAACCTCCATTAGCACTTGATGTTGATTAAAAAATATTTGTTTCCCATGTCCCCTATCAAATTTATAAGCTTCACATATTAAAAATAGGAGGCAAGTCCACGCAATGAGCATTGACACTAGTATAGTATA
Organism: Oxyrhabdium leporinum; assembly: GCA_032468155.1. Taxonomy (NCBI): domain Eukaryota; kingdom Metazoa; phylum Chordata; class Lepidosauria; order Squamata; family Cyclocoridae; genus Oxyrhabdium; species Oxyrhabdium leporinum. The sequence continues at coordinate 81,166 of JANHFL010002659.1, read as the reverse complement.
TATTAAAAGAAAACAGTTATCTGGAGAGCTTGTTATTTTGCAGAAGATGGACATGGAGATACATTTGTGTAGGAGGACAATGAAAAGCAATTTGCAGGCTACCAAAAAGAAAAGTAACTGATATCTCTACAGCAAAACTAGCAACGGTCATGCAATCATTAGGACTGTGTATTGTGGATAACAAAAACTGTGTTACACAATCATTTCTAAATCCCAAAGAAAATGGAGAAGGGAGACAGCTAAATATAAAACAACATTGGAACAAAACGATTTGAGAAATAAATAGCTGTTTCCAATTTTATTTGTCACATTGAGAGTTTGCATATATAAAGTTTGGGAGGTTGGAAATTGTGAACCATACCTATGTATAGGTATTTCCTTATCACCAAGAAATGGCCTTCTGTGGCAGATGTTAAATGATGTGCTGGACCTAGTAAGATGGCGGTGAATAGCAGTGGCATCTGGGGAGGGACAAAGAAGTCAAAATGAAAATTACAAGAACGTCATCATTGGACCTCCATTGCTTTGAAAGTGCATGTGAATGGAAGCATGTACAAAAGACATGGGACCGAGGCTGCCTTGTTGTGACTGACATCTTGCTTTTTTAAAAAATTCTTCTCTCTGCAGATTCTGTTGGAAGAAATATCCAGGTCCAGTTCCAAGCTGGGAATAAAATGGAGGCTGATTGGTAAGAAAGATTCTGTTTGTTGGTGAACAGAACCGACACACTGCATGCAGTTCTGGGACAGCTGACAAACATGGAGTTGAGAGTGGGTGGGTTTTATACTTTTTGGATTCCTATGGGGTCATGTAGGGGTCATGGCTGGCTTTATAGGCAAATGGGGAAATGCAAATCCTGGTTGTTTGTCTGAGTTAATCTTGTCAACCTTTGGCTTGTTGCCTTTTTAATATCCCCCAAAATATTTCATTCTGTAGGAGAGTGCGTGGGTGTTGACTTTCTACAATTCCTCTGAAAAAATTTGTTACAAAGAAAAGAGTAATATTCTGAACAGTAAATCTCTAGATGGGTGAGCAGATAAACTTAGTCAGAACAAGAGGGCCAAGCTGGCTGCAGACTTCCCAGTGTTCAATGTTTCTAAGCCCAAGGGATGGAGAGCCACAGAAGAAATGAAAAAATGCCAAGTTAAATTACTGGTTGGAAATATTACCCAGTGGCCTACAATTGGCAGTTCATAAAATAGTCACCCCGTCTGCAGGACTCTTCTTCAGCTGGATGCTATATTAAAAAATAAAAGGCAACAAGCTAAAAGCCAAGTTCCTAATTTATGAGATTGCCTATATGAAATCAGATTCTAGTTTGGAAACAGGAAGAGGCCATCTTACGGTGCTTTTCCCAAGTTTCTTTGAGGGTTTTTGTGTGTGTCTCTCTCTCTCTCTCTCTCTGTGTGTGTGTGTGTGTGTCTGACTCCATCCCAAGTTGGTCAGGTGTCTGGAATTAATTAAGACTCCCTAGAATTGATCCATGCTGAATTCCTTTGAAAAAGGAAGCAGAGAAGGGAATGATAAAGTGACAGGTGATTAAAACCCAGTCTTTTTTTTTTTTTGCAATGTGCTTTTGCACACATGATGTACATAAACAATAGGCTGTTAATTGCACCATCACGGCTGCCAAAATCATACCCTAAAAGTGTTCTTTAAAACATCCCTAAAAGGAAAGAAAGAATTAATGAAATAAAATAGTGTCTGCCAGCCAAGAAATCCCAAGCCACTGCTGCTAAAATGTCAGCAGCAGAAACTGCTTTTTGCAGTTAAAAGACAGAGATTACTGTATGGAGACAAAGCAAAATCCTCGGGTATCTCATTGAATGATCTCTCATTCAAGGTTAGAAACTAGTTCGGGTGTTGCCAATATTATCTTTTATTAAGGATTTTAAAAATCTATTTTCCCTGAAGTAATACATTAGTTTGAACTCTGTTCCAGAGAGTCTCCCTGTACGTTTGATTATTTTTCTTATTACTATTATCAGACATAGCATTTGGAGAGCTTTTTTTTTAAAAAAAATTATTATTATTTGGTCTGGGATCGAAGTCACTGTCTCACATCCCAAGAGAAAGGAAAAATCCTTAAGCTTTGATAATCTTTTCTTTAACACTGTCACATGGAAAAGACTCACATGGGGAAGTTATTAAGAAGGGCACTTAGCAGAATACAAATTCATAATGCGATGAAATTTCCCCACGGCAAACGCGTAACAAGTGTTCTTCCTCCAAAGTTGGAAGACATAATTGTATTCCTTTCTCAGATAATAAAGTTCCTTGCATATTTTAAACACTGGAGTGAGAAAGCAGAAAGGTGGAGAGCCCATCGGAGATTGTACTTTTGATGATGCTAATGATTGTTATTTTAGTCTCAGCTAGCAATAACACAAGGGAACTGAAGGAATTGAAGTGGGGAGGAAATAAAGAGAAATTTTAGGAATCACAAATTAATCATAATTAATTATTAATTTCCATTCCTATGATAGTCTTTGATGAGGACTTTGGTCTAGTTTGTGGGTAAGAATAATTGTCTCTGCATAATTGGTTATGGTTTTCCTAACTCTTAGCTTCAGGGAAATCCTTTTGCAGCAAATGAACTCACAATCAATGAGAAATGAAGTTTGTTTTAATTACTTGGCTGGCAAAAAAAAATGCTGACCATATTTATATGCAGCTAAAAGGCAAAGATGTATAAAATTAATCAGTGCTATGGGCCATGTTGATAACCCCAGAGTTTCAACTCTGGTAAGTGAAGGGAAAAATGATAGAAAATGAAAAATTAGAGGAATAGGAATGAAAAGAAAAAGCAAAGGTTACTTTTCACTCCTAGGAAAAATGCCATAATGTATGAGGAGACATATTCAAATTACAAATTTATATTTGATAAATGTAATTTCTTTGTAGGGGGAAGGTTGGGTGCTGAGAAGTTAGAGTCAGGAAGATCTTGATGCTGTTGAATCACAGTTAAAAGAAATAAAAACAGACAGTCTTGATAATGCATCAGTCTAAGACCTTGAGGCTAAATTTGTAGGAGATGAGCAGGAGGAACTAGAAGGCGGGGTTAAATGTGTCATCAGTTTGGAGTCATTGCATACTCACAAGGGACCCATGTCCAGCCCCTAATGAATTTTGTTGATTATCTAGCACCAATTTAGCTTTGACCATTACTTAACTAGATTCTTGTGTATAGGTAGCAATAGTACGCTCTTCGGTGCTTTGAACTCAGTGAGTGCTCCTGGTCATTGACACCTGACAAAAGTCCACTCATTAGAATGATTAGGAGAAATCCATTGCAGGACTAACTTGAGAGCAAAGAAAAAAGCTGCACACAGGATAACTTGTAGTGAGGATAGAAAAAGAATCTAGTTGGTATGTTGCCAATATCCACGTCATTCCAGAGAAAATCCTTTTATACAGTGGTGATGTAGGCTATAATGGCAAACTTCCTGCCTCTGCTTCTCTTCCTGTTAACTGAATTTGGGAAGGGAAGAATGTGCACGAAAGTTAAATCCTCTCAGAAGGGATTCTCCAAGATTTATCTCAATGGCTTGTCTTCTGACCAGGAATACATTAAGAGAACAAGAAAAACAAATTTACAGCAGCTGAGATAATTTTACAGTCCAAAATTCTAATCCATATCTAACTCCACTCTTCATCAGATTGCTGTATTTTTCCTGGTTCTCCAACTCCAGATCCCTGGTCATTGAATTTCTTGCTTCTCAGGCTTTGTGCTGCCTGGGAAGGAATGGCTCCATTCATTGTACAACTCAAAATGGTGTACCTAATGTTCCTATCTTCTATTTCTCCCCGCAACAACCCTGTGAAGTGAATTGAGCTGAGAGAGAGGGTGACTGCCCCAAAGTCACCCAGCCACTTTCACATCTAACAAAGAACTAGAACGCACAGTATCCCAGTTTACTGACCAACGCTTTCATCACTGCACCTCATTCACTACTAGCTCAGTTATACAAAAATATGGTATTAAAATTTGCAATGACATTACCACGTTAAAGCCAAGAAACAAGAAGAAGCAGACAAGACTGGAAATTGAATGTCACTCCAATATCAGAGACGGGACAGTGACTTTCATTGTCTCTAAGGGAAGCAGCCTGGGTAATGGATGAGAGATAATAGGACACCAAGGACAACCTTGTGTCGTTTTGTTATTCCTGCTATACAGACATTACACATATTGCCCAAATTGTGGGGCTAGCTCTGTGAGCAGGAGGTCTCCCCTGATTTACCTGTACCTGACCATGGACTTAAAACAGTAGCTCTCTAAGAACACCCCCACTCTCCAAATTGTCTCATTGCCTTTCTGGATGGAATTGAACAGGCAAGTTAATCAGTTCCTATGAGACAGAACTCCAACAACTAATGGGTTGCCATAGAAACCCAGCCCCAATCAATACCTCTCAATTGGTTGGGTCAGCTGACAGAAAATATCTGCCCTGATAGTACAGTCTGAAGGATGAAGTGCTACCCTCTGCAGCACAAGAAATCTCCATGGATCTTTCGCTAATGAAACATCCTACAGTTCTTATAAAGCAGAAAAATATTAATGCTTCCAAGGCTGCTTATTTACCTCTTGGGAGGCATTCTGATATCGTTAGAATCAATTACATTTAGTACATTGTAGGAGGTCTCAATCAGTAAGTTCTTTAAAGAGGCAGGACAATTACTGGATGGTGCTAAGAAATGCATTTGCTCTTTCTGGCATCAGAGTGAAGCACGCATCGATTTTTGAAATGATGAGAAGCAAAGAAAAAGAAGGGCCTCAAGAGATCCAGGAATCTCCTTTGCAAAATCAGATATTCAGAACTGCATTTTTTTTCTGGGTTATTCCTGGAATTTTAGCCACGTTTCAAACTTGCTGACAAACATCCAGAAAGGATGAAAAATAGGCAGTTCTTGAGTAGTGGCACTTCAGAATAGATCATGTTGAGTGAGTCCTTGACTTACAACAGTGCATTTAGTGACTGTTCAAAGTTATAATGGCACTGAAAAAAGGGGCATGACTGCAGTGGTGGGTTCCAACTGGTTTCACAACCGGTTTGGTGATCGGGCGCGCGCGCGCAAGCACACCTAACACACGCTTGGCGCGCGTGCTCAGCTTCAAAACAACTAGCTTACCTTCTATGTAGTAACACAGTAGCTACAGCTGAGGTGCAGCAATCTGCTCTGCCCTGTGAATCAGCTGAGAGGGTAACGGAGAGAAAAGCGCAGGGGCTGGTGGGTGAGCCCAGCTGATGTTGGAGCTACCAGCCGGCCAGCTGATCAATGGTCGGAGATACCGGTTCTCCTGAACCGGTCCAAGCCGGCTCAATCCCACCCCTGCATCACTGTTTTTCCACACTTACGACCATTGCATAGTCAAGGTCGTGTAACCAAAATTCAGACACTTGGTAACTGGCTTGTACTTATGATGGTTGTAGCATCCTGGGTTCATGTGATCACCTTTTGCAACCTTCTGACAAGCAAAGTCAATGGGGAAGCCAGATTCACTTAACAACTAATTTAAGAACTGCAGTGATTCATTTAACAACTGCAGGAAGCAAGGCTGTAAAATGAGGCAAAAGTCACTTAACAACTGTCTCACTTAGCAATGGAATTTGGGCTTAATTGGGGTGGTAAGTCAAGGACTATCTGTATCTGGATAATCCCCAATGAAAATATACTAAACCTTTGCTGTTTTTGGAAACCTAGACTATCAGAGGGAATTTGAAGCTATTCTCCATAACTTGCTAACTTTCTGTGTGCAAGAGTTTCACAGCTGAATATTTTTTAAAAAAAAAATGCAATGCTGCCTGGACCACATTCTTCGTTTGCTTCACTGTTGCATTCTCAGGAGGGAGTAATATTTAAATATCATAAATTCAATCTGATCTAGCAACTTAATCTGTGCAGATGCCACATGCAATGAGAAGCATGAGTTAAGAGTTCTGATAAAAGGATAATATGTTAACCAGAGGTCATGTGCCTTTTGTTATAAAGGTGTTACAGAACCTCATCAGAATCTTTTCTTACATCCATTTTTTCCTTCAATTTTTCAAGAGAAGATTTATTTAATCTGAGGGCTACTACTCTAGCGAGGGATGTAAGATTCTTTTCTCTTTTCAAGTTGTTTGGAAGATATAAACATTGTCTCAGCTCTCCTTTCTGTTGGATCTACTTTTCTATTTAAATTATAGAATTTCTCATTTACATTTCAAAACTGGTGTCAGGGTTCCAAATAATAGACCCATAGCAAACAAAGCTCTGAGGCAGGTAGATTCCTCAAAGAATAGCTTTATTGGATATATCATATTGGCACGGATCTGGTGAAAACCGACTCTGAAGGATCCCACGATTTTCATCTAATTTTTTCACCTAAATGTTTTTCCCCTTCCCTAAGCAATCAGTTACATGGTCCAATCAAGGTGTTGTCTACGTCAGGTTTCCAAGTGATGAAACCCATTCAAAAAGAAATATGCAAAGTCCATCTTCCAAAACAAATTTCTTTTATTT
>JANHFL010002659.1:25633-35690 GCA_032468155.1 Oxyrhabdium leporinum | reverse complement strand
CATATCTATGCTGATTGTGGTTTGAAAAGCAAAATGACCCTGGCAGAAACAATTCAATATTTAATGTATAAGCTTCCTCCAAGAGAAACTTTTAGCTCCATTGTAAGTAGGCTTCCAAACTCAATAGAAATTGGTTCAGGGACATTTGAGCTACACATCTTTAAATCCATTTCTGAAAGTGCTCATAACATATTTTTCTTTTGAGGTACACTATAATAAAGTTTGCAGCAAAAGTGGACCTTATGATGAAAAATATTTGTGACAAATTTGAAAGGGAAAAGTGGAGAAAGCTTTTGGCAAAAGAAACTGGGGAAGACAAGGAAACATGATGTTATTTTGTGAATGGATTGGAATTGATTGGAACTGACTGTTGGGATAAGAGATTAGAGAGAATTATTCACTCTCTATTAGTAAGATTAATTCACTCATCTTTTTCATTAAACCAAAAGATGGCCCTTACGCCAGCAAAGTTCCTGCAATTTCTTGTCACTTTTAAAAATGGGAGGTGGGAAAAAGTGAAAAGCTAAGCTCTCAATTTTTTTTGCATCACCACCAGAGATGTGGATCCTCTAACAACCAATGGTGAGTATTTCATTGGAAGACAGAGCTGTCAGTCATTGAGCAAGTTTCTCCATCCCCTTTCTCCTTTTCCACTGAAAGATTTTAGAACACTAAGAAGAACCAAACAGTTGATTTTTTTTTAAATTGAACACAGCTTTCTGCTTTGCATTGCTTGGTTACATTACTGACATGGTAATTCATAAATAATAGAGTTGGAAGAGATCTTGGAGATCTTCTAATCCAACCTGGGCTCAAGCAAGAATCCCTATACCTGTCCCAAAGGTGCTTTTTCAAGAAGCAACTGGACCTTCTTGTTTTTCATTTCTCGTCCAAGAATCTTCTTTAAGAAAGTCCAGTTGTCTCTTGAAAAAAAAGCACCTTTGGGATAACTATGACTTGGATGACTGAGAATTTCCAAAGACAAAATCTGAGAATTTCAGACCATTTCAGACAAATGGTTGTCCAATCTCTTCTTTTTCTTCTTCTTCGTTTTTACCTCTAGGGTTAGAGCAGCCAAAACTTTGGGAGACAAGCCATTCCACTGATGAAGACCAGTCGTGATTGAAATAGTCATTGTCCATCTTTTCATTCTTGAGCTTGTGATCCATGGAGCCTTATCGAAGAAGTATATCGAATGCCAACAGTTTAAAATACCCGGTAACTCTTAAAAACTATTATACAGGTAGTCCTCAACTTACAAGCAATCATTCAGTTTCCATTTGAAGTTAAAACAGCACTGAAAAAAACGATTTACATCTGGTCCTCTCACCCATTGCAGCATTCCCACAGTCATGCGATCAAAATTTGAGCACTTGGCAACCGGCATGATTTATGATGGTTGCAGGATCCTGCGGTCATTTGATTGCCATTTGTGTCCTTGCCAGCCATTTTCTGACAACCAAAGTCAATGGGGAAAGTCCCTTAATGAAGCATAACCTCTTCATTCACTTAACAACTGCCGTGATACGTTTAACTGTGCCCCCCCCCCCAAAAAAAAGAAGTTGTAACATTGGGCATGACTCACTTAATAATTGCCTTGTGGAACAATGGCAATTTTGTGGTTGTACCAAGATCGTCTTTATGTTGTTTATCACAAATACATGCAGTTCTGTGGCAGACAGAGTTTGCCTCTATTTGGAGGAGAGAGAATTGATACCTGTCTTTTCAGACTAAAAAAGTGATGGATGACCAGTAATTACCAGAATTACAAACTGTTCAAACAAAATGTACCTACAGAAGAAACTCCCAAATCAAATTGCAACGAGTAACTCATCAAAGCTGGCTTCTTTTTTTTTAAAAAGAAAAAAGAAAGAAAAATGTGGGAGCGAATGCTAGTTCTCTTGCTAAATTTGAGATTTGATTGTTGATTCATGTAAACTTTTGTTGCTTCTTCTAACTTACAGAAGACAAATCTCTAGGGATTGTGCAAAACAGAAACAATTTCTAATGCAAATTCCATTGTGTAGAAAATATAATATAATGTTTTGATGGTTTTCCTCTCTATAGAATCAGGTCCACAAAGGAGCATTTTTAGCATTTCATCTACATAATAGCTGAAGTGAGAATTCATTCTGTCTTAAATGTGCACCCAGGAGACTGGTTTGGTCTTCTGTGTTTTTCTGATAATAAGAGGTGGGTATGTTGTAAGATCTGTATGTTCCTAACATACTGAATATCCTGCTATCCAGTTGTTATATATATGCAATCCACAGTATAAATTATAGATCATTATGTGTCTGGAAGTTCTTAGCTTTATTCTTACAAGATTAATGGAGCTCCTTAGATGTAGCTATCTTAGAAAACAGTTTAAATAAAGACAGTATATTTGGAAGAGGTATCCGTTTTTTCGCACTAGAAAGGATACTTCAAAGAATTCATTCTTTTATACAATAATATATTCAATATTTCATGCTAAGCAAAGTGGTTCCAATTTAGAAAGTATTACGTCGATCAGGTTTGTGACTCTATGAACTTTGATAAAATTTTCAAAGCAGTTTTGCTATGAATTTTTCACAAAAAATAAAATTTCCTTCTCAGGGAGTATATGCTATTCCACATTGGCCTGTATTATTTTTTCCCTTGTTGCATGCTATGCTATTCTCTCCTCTCTTCTATTTCAGATCTGCTTTTCTTACTTTATTCCACCATCAAAAAAAAACCATTAGCGTACAGTAGGATTAGCAGATTAGTCTGTTCTGTTTAATTGCCCACTTTGGGAGCAGATTTCTGATAAAGGAAATTTTGGTTCTGAACTTTTACAAAAATTTAAAAATAGCACCATATCAGAATAAAGCATAGATGGAAGTTATGCTTACTATCTAAATTTTATGAGATGACTGAAAGATCCCTTCATTCTTTCTTAAAAAAAAAACCCTAAATGCATTTATGGCAGTGCTACGCTCTTTGATGTACAATATATACAATAAACAGGTCAAATTAGTGATAGATTATTTCCTAAAACTGTAAGTCTAGATGTTTCTGCAACCGATACACTTTACTTAGAAGTAATACAGCAGGAAGAGCAGCTGTGGTAAAACAACCACCTTATTTCCAAAGCCCTGAATTGTTTGCAGGTCGGTGAACTGCTATTGCCAAGGAACACATAATATCGATGACAATATTGTCCCAATGTCATGTTCACAACCCATAGTATAAGTTCTGGACCTCAAGGGTGCTTACAACATTTTCAGAATGCTTCATTCTGCCAGAAAGGAACATCTGCAAGTGTCTGTGTAACAAATAAAGTTCTGGTTGCCAATACCTCATGCAACTCACAAGTCTTATACAGTAAAAATTTAGACAATATAAGAGTGAAAAGCTAATGACTCCTGGTGTAATAGCCTCATCAGTCATAAAATCTCTCTAAATTTTTAAAGGAAAATGTTATCTGGACCCTTGATAAGACCAAGATTCTTGAAGCTTCTTCTCCTTGATACTTCTTCTTCCTTACCTTCCTGGACAGTCAAATCAGGACAAGAAAAAAATGAAAATGCATCCTTGGTTGCCTTGCAATGACAAATTTAGTTTGTAACCCAAGAGATAACTCAAGAGCAAGACATCCTAGAATAGTAATGAGGAATTTGTGAAGGCTGCATCTGGAAGGCCACAGTGAAGGAAGAAGAAGCATGATCTAGATGACCATGATAATTTCTTATTCCAAATTATGTTGCCATCTTACAGCCTCCAATAAAAGAATTTGAAGTCTAGTGGCTAACAATGTGCCCTGAAAAGTCAGCAGTTTTAGCAAAAGAAGAGATGAAATGTATTCTCTTTTACATTTCATACCCACTGTATTCCAAATGCATTGCAATCTAAAGCCCAGCATAAGACAAATTTGCTGGGATTTCCAGAATTCAGAATTCAACACATTTGGACAACAATGGGCTTGAAAAGCTCTTCTGTCCGATCAAACAATGCTTGGTTACATTCTCTCCAAGGATGCTCTTTTAATCGATAATAAGAGCTTCTAACTGAGAACATTTTATAATTAATTAAAATATAAACCCAAAAGGTGTGAGGTGCGGGACAAATATTTACCTCTTTGATTAGACCTCCATATGTCTGGTTTGTGACTGAAAATCCAGGTGGTTTGCTGCTGGCTGACACACACACACACACACACACACAGTTCCCCCAACAGCAAAGAGCACACTTGTCTCAATTTCCTCTCAATTACACCCAAACATTAACTATTACTGACTAACTGCAGCCCCAAATAATTATTGCTATCTGTTCCCTTTGTAAATATAACTCCGGTGCTGAGTGAGAAGAATAATGGCATATTTACAGAAGGCAGCTAATTAAACTCAGCTTCAATTGCTTTCAGTTTGCCAGAAGGGGCCATTTTCACAGGAAAGAAAAAAAAGAGGAAGGAGGAGGGAGAGAGTAAGAGCAAAAAAAGGCAAAGAGAAGCTTGACTACATACTGGGAACAAGCTGGTGATCTGTACATTCAGAATTCTCAAGACAAAAATTCAGCTTGAAACAAATTTACTCTGGTAGTAAAAATCTCATTAGGCAACATTCCCCAATTATAAATGTTTCATTTCTTTCCCTCTCTCAACACATCCCAGATTATTGAAGCTTTAAGTGCATACATATTCCTTACATAACGTATGTATATTTCTTAAATAAAATGTAGTGTGTTAAAGCCAATACAGTCAAAGATTAAGGGGCTGGTCTGGGGGAGAGGGACCCTCATTCTAGATTTATCTTGGCACAGAGTCCTGAACCAGTCTAGTGAAAGGCCAAGAAAGATGAGGATTGTGGTTCAACACTATTGGAGAATCACAGATTCCCATCCCTGACACTGAGAAATTATTATTGGTCTCATCCAGATGTTTAGACTGGATTCGGCATTTTTATCCTTCCATCAAGTCCTTCCCAAGGGCCTAGGATAGGCAGATGTAGTTTGATGGTGTTAAAGGTAGAATTGCAGGATGAAAGCTGTTGCCATTATTATGGCTGATTTCACAGTTAAGCCAGATGTTTAGGCTGAATTTGGCATTTTTATCCACCTATCGGGTCCTTCCAAAAAGTTCTGGGATAGGCAGATATTATTTATTGCTGCAGGTTGTAAGCTGTTCCAAGTACAAGGCTGTCTTTTTTAACTGAGTGAGTTTGTCACTGCCAATGGTGTTGAAGTGGTGCTCCAGATGTTTTGAGATTGCACCCGAGGTGCCTATTACTATTGGTGCTATTTTTGCTTTCTTTTGGCATATTCATTCTACTTCTATTTGCAGGTCTTTATACTTTGTGATTTTCTCCAGTTCTTTCTCTTCTCTTCGACTCTCTCTAGATATTGTTGCTACCCAGACTATTGCTACTATCCAGACTCTTTCGTCTTTCTTATCAACAACTGTTAAGTCTTTGCTTTCTTTGGTCAGAGTTATTCTATTTCTGTTTGATGATCTTAGTATGTTGTGCTTTTCTTCAGTTCTTTCTTTTTATTCTGCTGTCTTCAAGTAGTACAATGTCCGCTATCCAGACTCTTTTTTTGGGGGGGTGGGGGTGTCTTTCTTATCAATAATTGTTAAGCCTGGAGTGTTGTGTGGCAGATGCTTGTCTGTTTTAATTCTAAAATCCCAAAGGACTTTAACTTCTTCATTTTCTGTTACTTTGTCTATTTGTGGTCCCTTCGGTTCTTTATTGCAGGAGACTACTATTTCTTGAAGATGTTCTAGTGCACCATCTTTGCCTTGTCATTCTGTCAGTGAGATCATTTCCATCTCTCCACTACTAAGTAAGATTTCATGGTGTACTAACTTTGGTGTTTCTTCTTTATGGTCATCCTCCAATGCCCTTTTTGCTTCTTCAACTGTCTGGTGTACTTACAACATTCTACACTCACCCAATTTTCCTTGGTAAATAGAGTCTGTTAATATTACTGCATGGATGAAAGGTATTATTCATTATCATTAATTGTTATTATATATATAGAAATGTGAAATCACAGCTGCAGGTCTCTGGCCGGTGTTGACTTTCAAACGCGTAGAGTTCTTCCCAAGAAGTATGTCATCATGTATCAGCATAGTAGTATATGCATATCCAAACAGTGTGGCCTTTTGTAACTGGTAGATGGAAATGTTGTCAATGCTTAGATGTGTTATCCAAGATTTTTGGGTATAGCACCCAATGTGCCAATAATCACTGGGACCACCACAACTGTTTTATGCCATAATCATTCAACTTTTTCGGATCTTGATCCTTCTCCAATTCTTTGTCTCCTATTCTACTGTCCCCTTGAACTGCTACATCAATTATCCACATTTTCTTCTTTGCAACCACAGTCAAATCAGATGTGTTATGAGAGAAGAGTTTTATCAGTTGTCTCTGGAAATTCCACAATACTTATTAAAATTTATATAGCTACTCATCTCATATACGTTATTAACATCTATACTGTGAATAATTGCAAAGTCCTATTACACGAATGACATGGAGGACATGAGGACAGAAAGAAAGACACGTCTTCCTAGAACTGAGTTTGTTGAATTGAGCAGCTCTAAAAATATTATAAGTAAAATAAATAAATATTTACACAGAAGTAGGTGTCACTATTTCCAGTGAAACTGACTTTCAGGTAAGCATGTAAGTAGGTGTATCTATGTGTGATTTTCCTATATTTTGTTTCTACTTTTGAAATTGTCTTTCTCCCCATTTGGCAGTAACAACTTGTTAAGCCCTGGGCTTCTTTTCACTCACCTCTTTCAACGTTTAAACAATTCCGTCAATTTTGAGGTGAATTAGCATAATGGGACTAAGTTTTGCTATTTATGTGAAATTGATTGGTAATTACCGTGTGCACAGGAGGCTTGGCTTTGCACTTGGCAACAGAATGACTTCTTTTGTCAACATGTTTTCCCAGCACGTCTGAAATGATCTGTGTACAAGCTGGTGCAGCAGGCATTCAGGATCGAGGTGGGTAAATAGAAGCTGTGCCTTGACACGTTCTTTGAGAGAAACCATTGATTGCAAGTGGTGCAATCCACCGTCCAGCACAATTTTGTTGTACCAGATTTATTGGGAGACGAAGCGCAGGAATCATTTTTGTAGTTCTGCTTTCGATCTGTGAGAAAAGTCTCCCTCATAATTTGGGGTGAGGAAGAAGGAAGCAGCCTTCACTTATGTGGGTTCGCTTCCCCAGTTCCTTCAAAGGTAGAACATCCCTTGCTCTTCCCTGAGAAATGTGGTTTCTTTGTCTGATTTCACTGTTCTCATCATGCCACAACAACTGGAAACATAATTTTGATTGTTCAGGATCAAGTTGTGAGAAAGGAAAGGTACAACAATAAGTATCCGCCCCAAAAAACCTGTAAACAACAGGCAAAGAAATTGGGAGAAAAATGTTATTCAAAGTCTTCTGGGAAAAAAAACCATTCAAGCCCTTATTTTTATGCCATAATTATTTGTCAATTAATCCTTGATAAAACCCCAATTAAATGATATGAATGGGACAAAAACCTATGCAGAACTAGAAGCTACAGAAACCTCCTATATTCTAGCTGGGTGGATTTCTTTGTCGGTAAGGTATAAATCTGAACAGAAAAAAAAGGAAACACCTCATAGAGAATATATAAAACACAGAGAACAAATAGACCCAATCTTGAGGGGAAATAAACCTCTTATTTCTTATTGTTTGTATGCAACAATATACGGTTGTACAAATTTATGTATCAGGCTTTATATCCTTCTCTTTATTTCAGGCAGTTCCAAACTTTTGAAACTGTACTTCTTGACTGATCATACCTTCACTTAGCAAAGTTTGCTTCTCTTCCTTTCTTGAGACTATCATGCTACAAATGCAGTTCTTAAAAAGTATGGATACTTTCTTATCCAACCTCTTCAATTTGTATCTTGGCGTTTGTAAATCCCTTGGAAGATGTTTTAGTGACGATGGCTACCAGCATTTTTTTTTTTTTATGGCAAACCAGGACAAAGACATCTCCCCAAGCATGTGGCTCTACCATCTTCAACATTTGGAACAGGTGAAAGAACAGGCATAATAAGCCTATTGCCCTCAACACTCTATTGCAACATTGGACGTAGGAACCCCGGAGTTCAACTATCTTCTCCCCAGTTCTCCATTGACATCATGACTCTCTATTGCTTTCCACACTTGAAGCACAAGATACAACATGTGAAATGGGAAGTTTCAGCCACGCTGAAAATAGAAATTCTTCCATGCATGCATTTGAGCAACAGCAATAGCGCTTAGACTTATACACCACTTCATAGTGCTTTACAGCCCTTACAAAGTCAGCCTATTGCCCCCCAACGATCTGGGTCCTCGTTTTACCGACCTAGGAAGGATGGAAGGCTGAGTCAACCTTGAGCCGATGAGAATCGAAGCCCTGGCAATCGGCAGAATTAGTCTGCAATGCCATGTGCCACCATGGCTCTTTTAGTTGGCTTTCAGCCTGAAGGCTGAACAAAGAGAAGAAGCAGAAGAATCAGAAAAATCATATATCTCTATCACCTAAAAAAGAGGATCTTTTGAAAAAAATACAGAATTTTTCCCAAGGTTCGGAATATAAAAGCTGGATAGAGGGGGTGGGAGGAGAGACTTCTAAACCATGATATGGTACTTTGTTTCCCCTTTAGTGATATGTTCCCCAATGTGGGACCCCTTGATATATTGGACTACAACTCTGGGATTTGTGGGATTTGATCAGTGACTTTGGAGAACATCAGTTAAGAAAAGTTCCTTGAGCTTAAGTGAGTAGAGTTGTTTTCAGAATGTGCAACTGCCCTTCATTCAAAGTGGCCAAACTTAACAGCCCTTGAAATTATGTGCAGTGTGGAAATTTAACTTTACAAAAAACCGTCTGAGGAGAACAAGAGAAAGAATCTGTTCTCTGAATAGATGGACACGATGTACAACATTTGACACATTTAAAAATAACCAAGCTATTCCCTAACAAATGGAGATGCAACATTTCAGATAATGTTCAGATGGATAGAAAATAATACATCAATGGCAAAAATGCTTGAGTGCCTAAAGTTACTTATACATAATTGTTTATTAGAGCTCATCTCTAAATCTCTTAAAATTGGATGGCAATAGCATAATAGGAGTAGATGATTGTAATCTTCTTTTTTACAGTCCATAAAACTGTGGTTCCAATATGTTCTTAGGAAGCTCCAGTGCAATATAGATAGTGTTCGTTCATGCCTTGCTGAAAAAGCCATGACAAAAATGTTAGAATGCATCAGGGGTGGGCTGCTAAGGGTTCGCACGGGTTCAGGAAAAACCGTAGTGAAGATTCTGCACGGTTCGGCAAACCGCCAAATCCCACTCCTGGCTGGCCTCATCACCCTGTCTCTGACCTCCAGAGAGCCTCTGGAGTCTGGGGAGGCCATTTTCACCCTCCCAGAGGCTCAAGGAAAGCCTCTGGAGCCCGGGGAAGGTGAAAAATGGGCCTCCTGGAAGTTCAGGAAGGCCGGAAACAGGGCCATGTCTTGCCTCCAGAGAGCCTCCGGAGTATGGGAAGGCTGTTTATGCCCTCACGGAGGCTCCAGGAAAGCCTCCAGAGCCCGGGGAGGGTGAAACCCCCCCACTCATCATGGTGCAGGAGGCCAACTAGGCCACACAGACCATGGCCACACCCACCCAGCAACCGGGCAGAGAACCCGTTGCTAAAATTTTTGAAGCCCACCCCTGGAATGCATATTTGAACTATTGATCTTCCTAAAATCAAAGTCAACCTTGTGATGAGTCTATTCTTAATCACAGAATCACAAATTTTGGGATGGGTAGAAGAACATGGTTAAAGAATCACTGGGGCAATGGGCAACAGAGAACAAATCTGAATGCTGTAAAAGATGCAAAACCGTTCTGATAATAAATTGATTCAAAGTAAAGAGATAGTGAGGTCTCATCAGATAAGAGATAACAGATTAACAGAGTTGGAAGGGACCTTGTAGGTCATCTAGTCCACCCCCCCTCCCCAAGCAGGAGACCCTACACCATTTCTGACAAATGGCAGTCCAATCTT
>JANHFL010002659.1:3009-13756 GCA_032468155.1 Oxyrhabdium leporinum | reverse complement strand
TAAAACAGACCGTGTGCGTAGATCTGAATGCTTTATTGAAAGAACAGGATATGGTGAAACTGGGGAAAATAGGGATAGTTACAGTGAGAACCAAATACAAAATAGGCAGTATTGAGTTACTGCTGAGTATAACAATTAATAAATACAAGTAATTTAAGTCTCACAGCGATGCTCTGTGTGTGGGATGTGAGTTTGTCCTTGGATGACCATGTGCCACAGATGAAGATGGATTCTTCTTTGTGCTTCTGCCTTCTCCAAATGCTAAAGGAAATGGAGACTGGCTTCCCAGCGTGCACTTGGTTTGAGAGTGTGGGCTGATGGGTAAAATGGGTTGGGTCAGCTTCAAACAATATAATTGGTATTTGTCTCTCCGGTCACTAGAGGGGCTAGAGAGCAGCAACAGTATATCAAGTTTGTATATTGGGGCATATTTGTCCCTCTGGCCACTAGATGGGGGTTAAAGAGCAACAACAGTATATAAAAGTTATATGCTGGGGCATGATAATTTTGTTACCTACAATCTCATTCATTGTTTCATTCAAGTGCTTATCTAGGCTACATTGATTAAGATGTAAAAGATAAATAAAGTACTGTAGTTAACAATAGCTTTTACCTAGTCCTGAGTAGTTGTGTGTTTTTATAGATGAGGAATAAGATGGAAATTTGAGAAACCTAAAATGTAAAAACAAATTATTCTGATCCAAAAGTATCTGAACCTAATTAGCCATCTCCTACTTGAGCTCTTGAAGAGTTTCTCAACCTGGCTGGAGAATTCTGGGAGTTGAAGTTTCCAAGGTTGAGAAACACTGAGCCCTTCAATCAACAGTGGAACATCAGCTGTCAGCCTTTACTTATGAAGGCATTGAGAAAATAGAACTAAGTAAAACACTACAGATGATAAATTAATTTTGCTTGGAGTGCAGCCTTGGAGAAACCAAATACCTTGAATTAGCAATGGCAATCTCTGCAAACAATTTTGGGGATTCTATGGCAATGGATGCTATAGGGAAATCATCTTTAATCTCCTTTCACATAAGTTTTTCTCGCCAATCAGTTGATAAACATGACAAGAGCAATGGATATTATAAATACTCAGAGAACCATGTGATTTTGAAATAAAGTTGCCTTAATGGATAAAATGACTCTGTTTCTCCTGCCATGGCACACGATTTATGGAAGCTCAAAATGCAAATAAATGACAAAAAAATATCAGTCCCATTGCAAAGTATCTGAACCTCATCTCCTGTTTGAGCCTTTGCAGTGTTTCTCAACCTTGGCGACTTTCAGATATGTGGATTTCAACTCCCAGAATTCTTCAGTCATCCATGCTAAATCCAAGGCCAGCTATTATAAAAATAAAGAGTCAGCAACTCCTCAGAGAAGCAACTAAGGGGGTAAGTTCAATATGAACCTAATTTGTTAGAATTTACCTTTAACATTTCAATCTCTACCTTCTTTCACATCTTCTTTCAGTCAGTTAAAGATAATCTTGGCACAGCAGACTCCTAGCCTAATGGAAATGGAGAGTGTTGATGTCAGTGACCTTCTACAGGAGAACATGGTTAATTCTGTTATTTGTAATGGCCATGGAGGAAAGAAAGGTCAAGAGTGCATTTTTAGCTTTGGCATTTCTCACACCTCAAAATAATATGTTCTAAGGACAGTTTTCTTTAAAAGAGAACTACTCAAATCAAACTGAAGACCAATACGTGCCACATTTTATCTTCTTCATAGCTAATCCTAAAGCAGGACTGTAAAACTCTCGGCCCAAGGGCCAGATGCATCACGTGCTGGCCACACCCCTGCCCAGTTTAGTGAAGGGGAAAAGGTATGTCACGTGATGCTGCCATGATGATGTGAGTTTGACACCCCTGCACTGAAGTGAGACACATCTCTCAATGCTTTTAAAGAAGCTGGATGATGGATGTAGATCATGGGTGTCAAACTCTCCACATCACGTTGCCGTCATGTGACATTTTTCCTATTAGCAGAGCTGGGGTGGGTGTGGCCTGTGCATGATGCATCCAGCTCGCAGGCTGCCTGGTATAGATGGAACGACCTCAACATGATGTGCAGAGAAAGAGACATAAACAGAGACAGACAGACAGACAGGGATGAGAGAGAGAGAGAGAGATGAGAGAGAGAGACACACACACAGAGAAATAAATCCTGGAGGAGGAATTAGAGAATGTAAAAAAATGTAAGGCAATGTGGATTCAGCAGTCATAGGAGGATTTGGGACTATGATCCTAAACTGGGAGAACAACTTCAATAGATCCCGGGAACAATCTCAGAATTCTTTGTCTAGGATTCAGTACAGATAGTTCTCAACTTACAACCATTATTGGGTCTGGAAATCAAGTCAACGGTCATTATGATTGCAAGTCAAAGCACCCACCTTTTTTCACAGTGGTTGTTAAACACTTTACTGCTCACTATATAAACTGTTTACTGAAGGAGCGCGAGTAAGTTCCAACCACTGTCTTCTTCCAGTTCAAGTGTTGGTGATAATCTTTCCTTCCTCTTTTGGAAAGTTCCTGTAACCCATAACACTACCTGGTGGCCTTACTACAAGAAGGTGAGAGATGGTTAGTTTCACAGTTAGTTAAGTGAACCTATTCATTTGAATGGGTGCTAGTTGCCAAAAGATATATAATTATCTCAAAAATGCCTAAAACTGGGAAAAAACATTACAGATTGCAGTTACATTGATGGATTGTAAAGTTGACCTCTCCAACACATAGTCATGTTACTGCTGAGGAGGAACAGCATGGTCATTTACGATGGCTTGGGGTGCTTTATTGGTTCTAAGGACCTGGTCCATGGCTGTCATAATTTCAAATGGTCATAAAACAACAGGTTTTGTAAGTTGAGGACTATCTGTGCTAGGAACAGATAAGACACATAGAACCTTCAAACTTCAAGGCCTATATGGTGGAAGACGCAAGGCATATACTACCCATTGGGATGAGAAAGGAATTTTATTTATATTTCTAGCATTTCCTGCAAGTGCATAGTTCACTTTTTTTCGACATCGATTTGTTTGTGTCAGGAATTGACCAAATGATTTGTTGTCCAAATCTGACATCATGGGCTGTGAGATAGTGACTGACCCAAAGTAACCCAGCTGGCTTTCATGGCTTATGTGGGACTAGAACTTATGGTCTTCTGGCTTCTAACCTGATGCCTTAACTTCTAAACCAATCTCTCTCTCTTTCTGAGAGGAACCTTGGAGTCCTAGTGATGATCACTTAAAAATGAGCCAGCAGTGTGTGGCAGCAGCCCAAAAAACAAATACAATCCTTGCTTGTATAAACAGAGGCATAGAATCAAAATCATGTGATGTATTAGTACCACTTTATAAATCGTTAGTAAGGCCACACCTAGAATGCAGCATCCGGTTTTGGTCACCATATTACAAAAAAGATGTTGAGACTTTGGAAAAAGTGCAAAGAAGAGCATATGAAGAACGATTGCAGGAATTGGGTATGGCCAGTCTGGAGAAAAGAAGGACTAGGGGTGACATGATAGCAGTATTCCAGTATTTGAGGGGCTGCCACAAAGAAGAGGAGGACTATTTATTTTCCAAAGCACCAGAGGGTAGGAAAAAAAACAACAATGAATGGAAATTAATCAAGGAGAGAAGCAACCTGGAGTTAAGGAGAAACTTCCTAACATTGAGGACAATTAACCAATGGAACAGGTTGCATTCAGAAGTTGTAGGTGCTTCAATACTGGACATTTTTAAGAAAAGACTGGAGAACCACCTGTCTGACATGGTATAGGGTCTCCTGCTTGAGCAGGGGATTGGATTAGAACAGCAGTTTTCCCCCCTCCCAACATTTCCAGCTTGGTGGCCTGGCCCAGGGCAGGGGAGGTTTCTGATTGGCAGGTACATGCACACACACACACATAGCTCCATTGTGTGAGTGGTGGGCGCACACACTCAATCACTCATGCAAATGGAGTTTCGCAAGTGAGCAGAGAGCACTTGCACTCATGCACAAGATTCCACAAGCGCGAGTAGAGGGCATTTGAGGATAGGGGTGCTTGCACGCGAAGCTCTATTCACATGAATCGAACTTTGCACGCAAGCACCCTCCATTCACACAAATGGAGCTTCGTGCATGAGCACAAGTGAGTGGAACTTCACATGACAGTGCAAGGGCTCGCACAGCCCAGTTTCGAACAGCTATGACTCGGTAGTGGGCCATGACCCAGGGGTTGGAGACTCCTGGACTAGAAATACTTCCAAGGTCCCTCCCAGCTCTATTCTGATTGATTGACACCCCCCCCACCCTCTCTCTGTCCCTCTCTGAATTTAGCAAGAGGAAGCATACAAACATTAACTAATCAATCAATCACTGTCAGATCTATGTTGAGTTCCTTTATGTTTTAACAGCTGCTTGAGTGAAAACGGGATTCTTTGGAATTGGGGATGAATAAAATCTCCCCTGAAATCCCCTGATTATCTTAAAACTTTTAAAATTCTCTTATAGTTTCTTCAGAGGGGAAACAACAAATCTTGCTTCAGAATTTAGATTTTCTGGTATTTCTCTTTGGAATGCCTGTGGTTGGTAGAGATTTTCCATCTTTATTTCTATCGATATAGAATAAACATGGAAGTTAATTGTAAAAGGAAACAAATATTACGATCACCCATTATTGGTAAACATCTGGGGCTGAGAGGAGTGGGAAACAAGAAATGAGTATCATATATTCAGGAATTCAACTGAAATGATTTTCACTTCCTTCTATTTAAGAGTGTAAGAATTTGAATTAATAAGCCTTAGAAAGAAAGGCTATCACTAATTCTACACTCATAATATATATCCTACGAACTCAAGGGAAATTAGTTCTGGTCATCATTCTTAAAATCAGTTTGCACCTATGTGGGATCAATGATATATTTATTTGTGTCAAATTCATCTACCCCATTTCTGGTATATAGTGAAGTTTACTTGATGGACAAATGTTATACCTAGCAAATAAAGATTAGAAAATGACTCTTTTCATTGCTAAATTTATAACTGTAGACAGAATTTATGCTTTGCTAATAATAAATTAAGCTAAGCATGCTCACCAGTCTTTATACCATGTGTCTTGCATTGTGCTTTTGGGTTGTCTGTATTTCTGACCTGGAGAATACAGAATAATGGAATTGTAAAAGACTTTAGAGGTCTTCTAGTCCACCCCCTTGCCCAGGCAGGAAACCCTATACAATTTCATTTCAATTTCTTCTTAAAAACCTCCAGTGACAGAGCACCCACAACTTTTGAAGACAAACCATTACACTGATTACTTGTTCTCACTGTCAGGAAATTTCTCTAGTTCTAGGTTAGTTCTCTCCTGAATTAGTTTCCATCCGTTACTTCTTGTCCTAAGGTGCTCTGGAGACTAGGTTGCCCCCTCTTCTTTATGACAGCCTCTCAAATATTTGGAAGACTGTTATCATGTCACCCTTAGTCCTTCTTTTCATTAGACTAGACATCCTCAGTTCCTGCAACAGTTCATCATACGTTTTAATCTCTAATAATAATGTAATATTATTATATGCTAAAGATATCGACTATACAGTATAATAAAGATACTATGTTTGTTACCATATGAAGGTAATATTATTGCAATATGTGTAAGAGTATATTATTAAATTAGCAGGCATAGTATTTAGTGTTTAGTATTTTGTGTTACTTTAATAGCATTTGCTGTATTTGTTTTAACAATCAAACATTTTCTGCTGACTGTTTCAACACTGATCAGGAAGTAAGAAAGAATGCTTGCAGAGATGCTGGAGATGTATTGATTCAGAATGTTAATGTAGGTATATTTTTATATGCAGATAATGTTATTGAGAATATTAAGAATAATGTCCAGTAAGGGTTAGATTGTTCATGCAATCGGGAGTAGAGTACAGCTATAAGGGTTACTGTATCAATTATGTTAGTTGTGCTTAATAAGGAAAATGGAGGCAACACTTGCAGGTTATTAATTAGTGGAAAAAATAGTGTAGATTAATCTCTATCTTCGGTAGAATGTTTATTAAACATGAAAAAATAGGAAAAAAAATGAAGATCTCAGTAGAAAGATAGTGTATAACATGAGATAAATGGAAATGAATTAAGTTTAGAAAGGAATGAAAACAGCTGCATATAACCGCATGCTGCTACTGCCCGTTTTTCAATATGGAGAGTATGAGATATCAAAAGAAATGTAAAAAGAAGTTGAATGTAGTGGAAATGCAGTAAAAAGAAGAGATAGGTCAAAAAGGGATAGCAGTTAAAGGCATGTAGGCCGAATGCAAAAGTGAATGAATGAATGAATGAATGAATGAATGAATGAATGAATGAATGAATGAATGAATGAATGAATGAATGAATGAATGATATGAAAGAGGTACATTCAGGTATATTGGCCACAGAGAATGAAGGAAAACCAAATTGTAAAACAAATCTTTGAAAGAAGGGATAGTAAGTGAAAAAGAAGGGAAAGACAATGAAACTCATGGGTGGTTGGAATGGATAGGATCCTAAACCAAAGAGAGAGGAAAAGTTTTAAAGAACAAAAACCAGTGTATGAAACAGTAAAAAGACATAAGGTGGGTTTGCAAGGAGAAAGATGTTTAGTTTGCACAGTGATGCATTCATCATTTCTTGGTAAGAACCTGAAAAGGGTTTTGCTCTGTTTTGTTTTGACAGTTCCATGCTTTATGGGGAAGTATTTAATTTTTCACTGATTGGTTTTATTTCCTGAACATACCTAGGCAGGTAATAAAGCATAAGGTGAGGTAACTAGCTTCATTAGTGAGCATCCTGAGATACAGGTGGGATTCCTTCTTAGCTCAGAAATCAAGCCTGAGAAAGTAGACTCACAGAACTGTAAATCATAACACACCTCAGTCGACATAAGCGGGTAAAGTTACCATCAAATATATGTATTACAAATATTGTATTTAAGCTAGTCGAAGATGTTGTAAAATTCCATGTCTGATGATATTATAGAACCTAGAATTTCACTGTATGACTTCTTCTGATTTTATATATTGCTTTTCTATTGCAACTTGTGAGCCAAAGGGAAGGTGGTTAACACATTGGAAGATTAAATGAACAAAGGAGAAACCTGAGCTGAATTTTCTGGAGGAGATTAAGTACCTCCCAGCTTCCTCTGAAGGCTGTTTTGTATTTTGTATTTCTACTCTCTTTGGTCTATAACTTGGGGGATGATATGGGGATTAGAATGCCAAGCAATTCCCTCCTGATCCCATTCTAATTAAAAGGTCTGTCTGGATAAGGATTGGAATATTACAAAAGAGCAATAAATTAAAGTAGGTGAATCTTCAGCCATGATGTTCAAAGGTTAGCAGTAAACAGATTGCTCTCTCATATAATGTTGCCCATATGGGGAGAGCAACATTAAATACTTAGCTGCTGCCTGGGTAAAATTGTACCAAAGTTCTTATTAAGAACTAACTGCAAATTTACATAGTACTCAGATGAGACTTACTGAAATAAGTTGTTTACTTACATGTTATTTCGAAATGGACTCTGTTTCCACCCTCAAGATAGTCAAACTGATTAACATGTGCAAGAAAACCAACTAAAACTCAGAAGCTCAGAAGATGGTCTTGGGAAAATGCAGTCACAGGAAGAGACCGCTGCAAATGGAGGATCTACTTTGGCAAACTTCTGCCTTTGGTACAAAATACCCCTGTTAAATTTAAAGAATAGCCATAATCACAGCAATTATGAATAACTCAGGCACTGCACAAAGAGACCATCGGGGCAGCAGTAACAGGGTTTCTTTAGGCAGAACTGCTTTATTTTTTTATTTTCTTTTATTTTCCTTAACCATGAGAAGTCAATAGCCTGCGGACTGGGAAAACTGCTTTGTATCAGTTCATATTGTCCAACTGTCCCAGTACTATCAATTTTGATTGGATGTACTTGGAGGAGTGAACAAGTTTTTTTTTTATTTTTTTGAGAACAATTAATCAGTGGAACGACTTGCCTCCAGGAGCTGTGGGTGCTCCAACACTGGAAGTTTTAAAGAAGAGATTGGGCAACCATTTGTCTGAAATGGTAGAGGGTTTCCTGCCTGAGCAGGGATTTAGACTAGAGGACTTCTGTTATTCTGCATACAATTGGAGTCCTGCCTTTTAAAGCCCACACAATGACTATAACATCTGCAAAAATGGGACAGAGTTCTGATCACATTGTTGCTACTGCCATTTTCACTTTTTTTGTTAGCCATGGAGTTCATGGTGAGATTGATGATTTGGGGGGAGTTTAGCCTGCCTTCTCTGGGCCTGGAGTCAGAGGTGGCTCAGGAATTCATGGCCACTAGGCAGTCAGGGTCCTGATTCAGATTATTGATAGCCTGACTCACAACGGGGATCACAGATACCATGTGCACAACGATATCATGACATGTGTGATATCTCTTGCTCCTCATAAATGCTCATTCTTCTCTGGATACATTAGAAACCCTTCACTCCATGTTAGGACCTCCAGTTTATAATTCAGGATTCAGTGTGAAACTAGCCATTAAAGTCTACTTATGGCTGAATTTGTGATTTGTGATTCTGGAGATGCCAAATAAGTTCCTTGCTTACTATTTTTCCTGGTGAAATTATCTAAGAATGCTTCCCCTATTGTGGGACTCTTTCTTCTTCTTCGGAGATGAAACTGTGCCTGTCTCAGCATCTTTGCTGTGGAATCAGGCCATAGGTACCTTTTGGAACTTTGAATGGTCACTCATCAATCAGTCATAAGTCACAGATTTCCCACCTGCCATAGGAAGCACCCTGGCAATTGAGCTCTTTGGGTTGACGAGTTCCTGCTTTGCAGCCTAGTCATGTGGCTTTCGCTGGAGAAACAATAATCATTTAACAAAATTGTATTGTATTAAAAACCTGTTATGAAATATTACATTGTCTATTCTTTTCTTTCCCTCTTTCTTTCCCATAACATGACCTGAGGTATAATGAATGTAGTGTATGTAAGACAATCTGAATTATTTTCCATTTCAAAAAAAATATTCAGTATAAGGTCTGTATTATAATCATTAATCTTCCTATTTAAATGCAAATTTTTCTCTTTCGACTTCCAAATCAAGGCATTAACTAATAAAACACAAGTCTGATTTCCCAGTGTATTCATCAGAAAGATGACTTATTTGGAGTTAGATATAGAATGTGTTCATGTTGGAATGCATTTTTGTCTGTATATTTATGCCTAAATGTTGGAAAATATCATTGCAAAACAGCCTAGAAGTATGCCCATTTCTGTATTTAGTACATGTATTTAAATAGCTTACATGGGTTCCTCTGGATCTTGAAATCTGTGACATTTATTTTAGCTTTCTGAGTTATTATCTCTCCCATTTCCTCCCACGGCAGCAAAAATACACCACATGTGTTTTGCCCTTTTCTTTGCCCTATTATCTTTATGAACACCAGAATATTTTTGTCAATCATTGCTATAATTAGAGACATGCAGAACAAATACAACTAATGTCAGCATTGCAAACATTCATTTATTATTCCAATCTGTTTATTTCCCCTTATATTAGGGTTTTAGAAAAAAATAAGAAAATAAATAGACTGGCTGAATAATGCAGAATAATGCAAATAATGAATAAGGCAAACTTTCCTTAATAACACAATCACGTTTCCCCATCAGAAAGTGGTCCTTCATTCACTGCCTTCATCTTCCTCTTAAGAATTGCATTTATATGTTGTGTATCTATGGTTTTTCATCATATTTCCCCCTCAACTTTGTTTTTTTCTTTTAATTGTGAGTCAAGGCCTTCCAAAATATCAGAGTATTGTGTACCCAACAGTGACTTTGTCTCACCTCTAGCATCAGTGTATATCTTTCTATTTTGCAAATTCTTCAGATGAAGTTATCTTGAATGGAACCAGAGCATGCTTTATTTTTCCCTCTCCTGTCAGATTGCCCAGTCATGTAAGCAAAATGTTGCAGTAATCTAAGAAATGCCTATTAAAGAGCAAAGCTATAAAATGAGACTAATGTTAAGATATCCCAGGCAATATTTTAGTGTGGAATTTTAGATTCTGGAATGGAATCTGTAGCATATGAGTCAAGGATTCATTCAGGAAAGAAAGCTGTTGTAAAATTTTGCACCAGAGCCTACTACTTTAGGTTATTCCTTGCTCTAATCACACAATCAAAATCGAACGTCTGTTCTGCATTTCTCATTTCCTTTATGGGACAGCTCACCTCACAGGTTGTTGTGGGGAAAAATAGGAGGATTCAGGAGTGTTTTTCAAGGTGCTTTTTCAAAAAAAGCAAAGGTGCTTTTTCAAAAGGCAACTGGACAGTTCTGAAGAAGCTTCTTGGATGAGGAGAGAAACGTCTTCAAGGGAATAAAAGGAAGTCCAGTTGCCTTTTGGAAAAGCACCTTTGGGAGTATTAGGTATGTTCCCCTCATCGACTTATATATTTAAAAAGATCTGGATAAAATCATCATCATCACATTGTTTCAACAAAAAAGCTATCTTTAAATTGACAAACTTTACTTGTGAGCTTGGCATATTTATTGTAGCATGAACAATGCTGGGCAAGAGGCTAAATACACATATTTATAAATAGTGAATAGAGAAAGGATGGGATTTTCAGTCTTTATGCTGATGTCCTGTTATTTATCATTGACGTTTCTTCTTCTTCTTCTTCTTCTTCTTCTTCTTCTTCTTCTTCTTCTTCTTCTTCTTCTTCTTCTTCTTCTTCTT
>JANHFL010002658.1:40849-52622 GCA_032468155.1 Oxyrhabdium leporinum | reverse complement strand
CAGAATATTCATTGAACAACCATGATAATGTACCAAATATGCATTTTTCTTCCTTAGGAAAAGACAATTATATTCTCTTAATAGGGAAGTGGGGGGAGGAGGGAGGGAGGGAGGAAGCTCATTTTACTTAGCAAAGTTAATGTATTGTGTTGTATTCAGTGAGAGTAAGGAGACGAAGCGAGTCTTGAAGAATAATGATCACTACCGTGAAAAATAGGAAACTGAAGAAACTAAGAAGAAAAGAAGAGATATGAAAAGATAGTATGACAACTCTGTTTAAATCTGTAAATAATTATCATACTCGAAGGATAAGGTTAGAGTCAATGATTGTAAGTTTGACGTTTGTCAATGGAACCAATAGCTAAGTAAAATATCATACTCGAAGGATAAGGTTAGAGTCAATGATTGTAAGTTTGACGTTTGTCAATGGAAGCAATAGCTAAGTAAAATAATGGAGTGTCCCCTTGTGGAATTCTCCAATAAATCATTGAATAAGATAACTTGCAAGCCCATTCTCAGTTCACCATAATAAGTGAATGGAGACCAATACATACACCCCTTTATGTAATTCAATTTCAAAAAATGAATGCACTGTTGTGTAGTCTAGCCTCTCAGCACACAGTATGAAAACATCAGTTTCCACTTGCTGAGACCCTCAAACCCAGATCTTTCAGAGATAAAAGAATAAACCATTAGGTGGACAATTGCTGTGTATGCAGTTCATAAATCAGAATCAGAATCAAGCTCGAAGGGACCTTGGAGGTCTTCTAGTCCTACCTCCTGCTCAAGAAGGGGAGGGGAACTTATACCATTTCAGACAGGTGGCTGTACAGACTTTTCTTAAAAACCTCCAGTAATGAAGTACCCAAAACTTATCAAGGCAAGCTGTTCCACTGGTTAATTGTTCTCACTGTTAGGAAGTTTCTCCTTAATTCCAGGTTGCTTCTCTCCTTGATGAGTTTCCAACCATTGTTTCTTGTCCTGCCCTCTGGTGCTTTGGAAAATAAATTGCCCCCCTCCTCTTTGTAGCAGCCACTCAAATACTGGAATACTGCTATCGTGTCACCCCCTAATTCTTCTTTTCTTTAGATTTTGCTTGTCAGACGTTTGCAGAATGTGATCACATGGTCCCGGAACACCGCAATGGTCATAAATATGAGAGTTGCCAAGCATCTAAATTTGGATCACATGACCATCGGGATGCTGGAATGGTTAGAAGTGTGAAAAATGGTCAGAAGTCACTTTCATCAGTGACGTTGTAATTTTGAATGGTCACTAAACAAACTGTTGTAAGTTGAGGACTGCTTGTATATGTCAAGTGCCAGATTAATGTGTTCAAAGACCAGCACATTTTAAAGGTTATTGCCAGAATATCTGCCTGAATGCTATTACCGTGAGAACCAGCCAGACTGCAGTTCTGTCTAATAAATGGTAAGCACCAATCTTCCATAATTCCCACTATTAAAAACAGCTTTAAAAGAAATCCACATTCATTTTGCTCCAAGCACAGGACTCTCACTGAACTATTTTTAAAAGCCGTTTTTTCCTCTCCCTTCATTGCATTTGTTTGACTTCAAAGCTTTTCATCCAAAATAAAAAGATTTAGAGAGTCCCAGATTTCTTAAAGTCATGAACAGGGACACGACTGCTTCATGTGAATGTCTGTCTTCATTAGAGGTTGCTGTGGAAAGGGGCAAAATAAAGAAAATAGAAAATAAATATTCAACATTCCTGACAAATCACCTGGGAAAACAACCCCTGGATTTATAGATCTGTGATATTACAGCTTCCAAGTGAAGCAAAGTATTTATTTTTCTAATGATTTGTTGGAAAGTTTTGCAGCGGATTTTTTTTCGATTTACGAGAATAAAGCCTCAGGTTTTGTAGGGTGTAAGTTCCACAGAAAGGTGTAGAATTGTCTTTCTCGCCCTTGAAGATGTGTGGATTTCAACTCCCAGAATTCCCCAGCCAACTATGGTGGCTGGGGATTTCTGGGCATTGAAGTCCACACATCTTCTAGTGCCCCAATTTGAGAAGCTCTGGTGTAGAAGTTGGAAAATCTGGGAAAAGGTCTATCTACAAATAACCAGTTCTAGATTTCTGGGATGAGAATACAAAACTGGTGACTTCCAGATGTTTGAACCACAATTATGGGGGGCCGCGGTACACATTTTCAAGAGAAAATAATATGCCTAACTTGGTTAAGGACACATTCTTCATTTTTGGATGCAAATAAAGAGAGTTAAACCCGGCTTCCTGAGAGACAGAGTAAATCGTTACACATTTATAAGGATTAAAAAGCAGAAGCAAATGACTACGAGGTATTGAATCTAGATGACCTCTGCCGCAAAAGAGATGTGTTCCTGCAGACAATGGCCAGATTTTTCTGGTTAGGCCCATCGATTAAACCAGTGCATTTAGATTAAACTGAGATGGCCCACTGCTCTTCTCTGAAATAAGCCTACATGGATTGTGTTCAGAGCATCTTATACCGGTCAAAGTCAGTGACCCACACTTCCACCTAGTTCTGAAGTTGCTTCAGAGGTTCATTAGAACATCCATCTCAATTGGTGATCACTGACCCAAGATGTTCTCCGGGCAGAAGAGATCCAGCAAGATCAGGACGGATATGTAAGTGAGCCTTCAAGGTTGAATGTCAAAGGGGCAGCGAGTTGTCAGAATGGATGGGGTCTTCTGCTCTGGATAATAAAATCTAACAATGTTAATTGTAGACTGATGTGTATATTGTTTGTTTGTTTTTCCTTGTGTGTCCGCCTATTAATTCTGAAGAGAGTTATTACAAGCCAAGCATGAGGAAAGCCATATATCACATTACAAAGTTGTTCGCTAACTATTGACTTAGCCAATGCATACGAAGGTCTGTTTTTCTCACAATCTTTACTTCGGTTATTAAAATTCTTTACGGGATTGTTCTTCCCCCCTTCCCCTTAACCATAATTGCTGTTTTTTTTAAAAAACAACAACAACAACTAGAATCCATACGATGTATATACGATGGTAATCACTTGAATTTTTTCAATTAAAAGTACAGAAAAACAAACAGAATCTCAGAGACAAGTAAATCTATTCTCTCCATTGACTGCTGTATTGATTAAAATGAATGTCTGCATCAAGACCAGTGAACCATGAAAGGCAATCTGTCTTAAATAGGTAACAGATCGTTAGGAAGTCATTGTGCTGAAGCAAGAATAACTCTGGGTATGTAAATATATTAAGGCTACACTAAATCTTTGACTATAATATTTTCAGGATGAAAAGAGAGGGAGAGTCGGGAACAACATGAACTATTTCCTCAATTTCTTTTTAATTCATGAAACAGCATACCTGCGCCTGCCTCTCCAATCAGCAGTTTGGGCACCGAATTTAGAGGGAAATAATACTTCTTAAGAAATTAAGTGTTTGTGAATTCAATTTAAATTAGCATGCTCTGCACCTCCTAAATTTGTATGGAGAAAGAATAACTTGGTAATTTTGTTGGCTTTCTTAAATGATTATTTTATTAGATACTTTATTAGAGTTTTTCATCCCACTTTTATTACGTTCTAAGTAAGTCAAGGTGGTGAACCTACATGATATTCCTTTCTCCTATTTTCCACACAACAACCCTGTGAAGCAGTTTGGGCTGAAAGAGAGGGAGTGGCCCAAGGACATGCAGACAACTTTCTTGCCTAAGCTGAGACTAGAACTCACCTTCTCCTGGTGATTGGCCCAAAGTAACCCACCTGGCTTTCATGCCTAAGGCAGGACTAGAATTCCCTGCTTCCCCCAATTGACAAAGTCATACAGCCAGCTTTCATGCCTAAAGAGAAACTAGAACTCACTGTCTCCTGGTGATTGGCCCAAAGTCATCCAGCCGGCTTTCATGCCTAGAGCAGGATTATAACTCACTGTCTCCTGGTGATTGGCCCAAAGTCATCCAGATGGCTTTCATGCCTAAGGCTGGACTCAAATTCCCTGTCTCCCCCTGATTGACTCAAAGTCATCCAGCCACTTTTCATGCCTAAAGCGAAACTAGAACTCACTGTCTCCTAGTGATTGGCCCAAAGTCGCCCAGATGGCTTTCTCCCTTGACCCTTTTGTTTCTCTTCATTCCAGACTATATACTGCGCTATCACATGTAGTAATTAATTGTGCTAAGATATAGTATAGCCAGCTTGGGTGTAGTATGTTTTTTTTAATTGTACCTTCCTCTGAAGCATCTGCTTCCTGAAAGTGTCAGATGGTAAGAAGACTGAAAGTAGGATCCAAGTTGCATCTTGCATAGTGATCTGCATAAACTTTCCCCATTATAAGCATATTTTTTAAAAAAAATTCTAATGTCGAAGCATGAATGCCGTATTTTTTTGTCGCTTATATGCCAAGAATGGTATTAATAAACTCGGTAACGTCCTGAGATTGCTGGAGAGAGAGAAGAATAGAAAATTACCCAGATTTCACATAATGTATAGACCAATTTATAAATAGTCCTAGAGTATAACGCAAGGATGCCCAATCATGGCAACTTTAAGATTTGTGGTCTTCAACTCCCAGAATTCTCCATGCTGGCTGGAGAATTCTGGGAGCTGAAGTCCACAAGTCTGAAAGTTGCCAAGGTTGGACACCCCTTGTATATAGAAGATTGAATATTCTGAAGTTGAATCTGAAATATCATGAAAGAACATACAACTCTGTTATCCCAAATTCAACATTTTGGAATGAAATCCATTTCTCCTGGTTTCAAAGAAGCAGACTCCCCTGCATTTAATTAATTCATCTCTGGAAATGGAATTGAGATGAAAGCTAAATTTTAACTCTCCTTGTATAATAGCTTTCCTCACTGGATTATAATGAAGTTCAGTAGGGCTGAAGGTCCTCAATTGGACCTTGAAATCATGGTGGGATTGGGGAAAAGAAAGAATTTCTGGGTAGGAAAGTTCATGACTATATTTTTCTTGCACGTCAGTTTTACGAATGTCCGTCTTGTCTTTTTAATTGAATAATAATTTAATATTCGATTAATTTATTGGATAGTAATATTAATTTGCATTCCTTGAAAAGAAAAGACATTAGCCAGGAAGCCTTTTTTAACTCCTACTGGACAGATAGATAACTTATCTCCATGGTGATCTAACCCTTTTGGGAATTATAGTACAAAATTCAGAGTCAGACAATCTTATCTTCATGAGTCTTCTACAAGTTTCATATCATAACTCTTTCAATGAAACCCATAAAATCCTAACTCTCATCTCTACTCCCGAGCTCATGGAAATCTAATTTTCTTTGTGGTTAGAGACATTCAGATTGGCTTAGCATTCCCAAATAGTTCGGTCATGCTATATATGCAAAACTGACCAGATTAGATACCTTGCTTCTCCAGATATAGGTGGGAAAATTTCTGTGTTATTTATGTGACATTGTATTATGTTATGTTGTTATATGTTGTGAATCAACATTCAGAATTAACAGAATAACAGAGTTGGAAGGAACCTTGGAGGTCTTCTAGTCCAACCCATTGTTCCAACAGGAGACTCTAAACCACTTCAGACAAATGACTGTCCAGTCTCTTTTTAATAGCCTCCAATGATGGAGCAGCCACAACTTCTGAAAGTAACCATTTCACTGGTTAAATGTTTTCACTATCAGGAAATTTCTCCTTAATTCTAACTTTGTTCCCATTATCTTCTCTTTTTTTTTAGAAGTCCTACTTCTGTTAAGTGAATTTCACCCCCATTTTACGACTTTTCTTGCCACATTTGTTAAGTGAACCACTGCGGTTGTTCAATTAGTAACCCTGTCGTTAAGTGAGTCTGGCTTCCCTGTTGATGTTGCTCATCAGAAGTCACAAAAAGGGGATCACATGACCCTGGGACACAGCACCGGTCAAAAATATCAACCATATTGTCCAGCCTCCGAACGTAAATCACATGACCATGGGGATACTGCAATGGTCGTAAGTGTGAAAATGGTCATAAATCACTTTTTTTCCAGTGATGTTGTAAGTTCGAATGGTCACTAAAACAAACTGCTGTAAATCAAGTACTACCTGTACAGAATTTAATCCTAAGAGGAAACGTTGGAAAGAACCCACTGTTGTTCCTGATTTTGCTTTCCTTCCTTTTATTTGCTGTTGAGATTTATTATCAGTAGCTTATGAAATAAACTGCAGCTGCCAATTAATATTTCCCAGTCATAAGCAGAACAGCAGGAGATGACAAAACTACATATTGCTATACTTGCCGTAAAGTTATCATTATTCAGTCAACTGTAGCTTATTACTCACAGTAACTGGAGCTTGTTGTTGCCGCTAAAGATTGTCTTTTGTTTTCCCCATCCTCCACTGACTATGCTGGAGAATATTATTCAGCACTCATTCAGTTCAATATGTGCATGTACATATGTATATATATATATATATATAAAATCTCCATGAATGAATATTTCCATATGGAATCTGCCCAATCTTCCAAGCCATTTGTCAGACAAGTAATCATGAAATAGCTAATCTCCGAATAATGTACCATAAATCATGCACATTATGCGTTGCTTAGGAGCCCCTCCCGGAATCCATACATAATCCCCAAATGAAGAAAATGATGGGGCTGTCATGTTTCTCACTCCAGTGCAACAACATGTAAGGTCTAATTTGAGCATTGCTCTCTTGTCAAGGAGAGGCTTCTGCAGGATGCGAAAAAGTGGTTGTCTCCTTCTTCTCCATCTCCTTTTTCTTCTCCTTCTCTTCCTCCTCCTCCTTCTCTTTGTCTATTTCCTCCTATTCCTTCTCTTTCTCTTTCTCCTCCTCTTCCTCTATCATCTCCTTTTTTGCTTCCTCCCTCTTTATCATCTCCTTCCCCTTGTCTATTTTTCCCTCCTTCTCTTTCTCCTTCTTCTCCTTCTCCATCTTCTCATCCTCCTTCTCCTTCTCTTCTCCTTCTCCTCCTCCTTTTTGCCTCCTCCTTCTCTATCAACCTTCACCTTGTCCATTTTCCCCTCTTCTCCTTCTCTTTCTCCTCCTCCCCTCCTTCTCCTTGTCTATCTTCTCCTCCTCTTTCTCCTCCTCCTTTTTTTGCCTTTCTCTATCTTCTCCTTCCCCTTGTCTATTTTTGCATTCTTCTCTTTCTACCTTCTCCTCCTCCTTCACCTTCTCCTTTTTTCTCCTTCTCCTTGTCTACTCTTCTCCTTCTCTCTGTTCTCCTTTTTCTCCTCTTTCTCACCAAGAGTGAAACATCAATAGATTTCAATGCACTGGACTTGAATTTGCTTCCAACCAATAAGAGTGTTTATCAAGGAAAATATATATTCTTCCCCCTTCAGAATGGAGGATCACTCATCTGATGGACTCTGCCTCTGAATTAATGTCTTTACCTCAGATCTTAATTCTAGAAAATCATGACTATGTTATTTCACAGATTTATTATATTCTTCTCCATTTTTTTTTCTTCAGACTGCTTTTAAGGCAAACATCAAAGTTCTTTTTTTAGAAAAAAAAATCACCCAGAAAATTAAAAAAACATTGATAAAAATAAGACAACAGCAGCAAATAAAACATACACTGTAACTTAAGAGACTAGGAATGTCTGGCAGAATTAAAAACAAGAACGTGTTCATCTGGCACAGAAATTAGATTAATATAAATTCCAGTGAATTTCTCCAAAGCGGGCATTCTCAAATTAGGGTATTTTATTACGAAGTTCCAAATTCTATTTCTACCAATGCTATTATGGATAGTGAAGAGGACCTCAAATAAAGATCTCAACGACCAGAAAAATACTGATACAAGTGAATATGTATCCTGCCTCTCTAATGGTGATAACAAATATGAGCTTGGACTTCAGGGGTGTTTCCAAATGAAAGCTCACCAAGGCCAATTTGGGGGCTTCAGTGTTGACAGCTACATAGAACCATCAATCCAAAGTTATTGTGGAACCAATAATTCCAAATATTTTTCGCAATTCAGCCATCCTTTCCATTAAGGTTAGAAGTTTGAAGAAGATGAAGTAATGCAGAAAGATACAAATAAGAATTATTGGAAAGAGAATTGCAGTAGCATTGGGTGAATGCCTTAGGAAGAATGACAGGATGAAAATATGGCAAGTGTAAAGAACAATGACCAAAGCTAGTCATAAAATTAGCTTCCATAAAAGCCGCTGTGAATTAAGAGGACCCTTATTATATCAATAAGATTTCCTCAGTTTACCACTGGGATGAAAATGGTGGAGCTATTTTCAAGGCATCAGCATTTGCAAGAAATCTGCCTTTCTTGGAGCCAATTCATCCTCCTAAGATAGGTTTTCAATGTTCCAATTATTTTTAACTCAAGTAACATAATGGATGGATGGATTGATTCATTAGGTGCCATCAAGTCATTTTCGACTCCTAGCGGCCACATAGATTTTTTTTTTCCTATCCTGATCTAGCCCTAATCTATTTTTTTCAAGTCTACCAACTGTGTGCTCATCAATATTGTAACTGAGTCTGTCTTTCTTGCTGTTGATTGTTCTCTTCTGCTCTTGCCTTCCACGTTTGCCAGCATTAGAGCATTTCCCATATGTGGATCTTCATATAACTTGTGTGAAGTCGGATAATTTAAGCCGGTGCATTTGTGCCTCTAAAGAAAACTCTTGATTGATTTGTTTGATGATCCATTGGTTCATTTTCTTGGCTGTCCATGGTCTTCTTCTCAGAACTCTTCTCCAATGCCAAATGTCAAAGGTGTCAACACTCTTCTATAGAGTGTCACAGGGAATAAAATGGCTTGCATGATTCTGATCTTTGTAGGTAGACACCCATCATGACATTTGAATACCTTTTCCAAGCTTCATGGCTGCTCCACCGAGAGCTAGTCTGTGCTGTATTTCTTCACTCTTTCTTCTTTTATGGTTGATGGTTGATTGTAAAAGTAGCATAAAGATTTGCAGATTTTATTTGCCCATTTCATTTGATTTGTCAGACACCCAATTTGGTATTCAAATTACTGTCAGGCAGACTAAACACTTCTATTCTTTGCACTTCCGAAAAGTGTAACTGTTGTTGAACAAGTGAAATATTAACAAGATTAAATTCCACCCTAGCTTAGAATCATGTCTGATCAAACAAAATGCTCTATTCTATTCTATTCTACTCTACTCTACTCTACTCTACTCTACTCTACTCTACTACTGTTCTGTTCTGTTCTACTCTACTCTACTCTACTCTACTCTACTCTACTCTACTCTACTCTACTCTACTCTCTATTCTGTCCTGTCCTGTCCTGTCCTGTCCTGTTCTGTTCCATTCCATTCCATTCCGTTCCATTCCATTCTCCAAGTTGTTATTGAAGATCTATAAGGAGAACCAAAGTTTGCAGGAAGAAGTTGCGAATAGACAGGTCTCTTAGAGCGTGGAGGCAAAGGATCTGCTAAACAGTCATCCTGGCATTTTAATGACTTGGTCTACCAGTAAGAAAGCATTTGATCTTAACAAAAAAGACACAACAGAGCAAGTTGTTATTTTTTTTTTTAAAAAGAGAGAGAGAGAGATACATACTTCCCTACCTCCCTTGTCAGTGAAGTTTATTAATGGGAGAGGATGAAGAGACTAAAATGAATCGGGTGAACTCTACAAGTTTGTTTACATTTTATTGGGGACCTTCTAGGGGGGAGGGGAGGAGTGTCTTGGCACTTCCTCTCCTGCGGAGTTAAAAAGGAACTATCTTTCAATGCAGCTTCCAGATAAGGATCTTAAAATACTGAAGGCTCAACAATTGATCAGTCCTGCAACAACTCAGCTCGGAGTATATTTTCCATAGGTTGCAGATTTAATCTAACATAATAAGTAAACCTCTTTCCAGGAAACAGGAAGGCATTGTTGAAAGGGAAAGGAACACAAAGGAATCTGAAATCTGTAGCTCATCATCTTGACACCTCTCCAAATAATAATTGCCAGGTTTCTTTATGGACATCCTGGTTGGAAAACCCAAAATGCTGGAAGTCAACTCTCACCTGGATATCAATGAGTGCCTTGCTGTTGTTCAGTAAGGAATTTTCACCCACAACTGTCTAACAATAGATAGAACTAAGATGTGTGGTTGCTTGAAGAAGGAGCCTAGGGTTTACAAAAGATATGGAATCACCCTAGCAGCACTTTTTAGCTCTCTGAGTCTTTTCCCATCCAATATTTTTCAATACTGGGAGTCCTCGACGTGCAATCATTCACTTAGTGACTGTTCAAAGTTACAATGCCACTGAAAAAAAGGGACTTGTGACCATTTTTCAAACAACCGTTACAGCATCCCTGGGGTCACGTGATCAGAATTTGGTTGCTTGGCAACTGACTCCTCTTTATGATGGTTGCAGTATCCCGGAGTCCGGTGATCCCCTTTTTGCGACCTTCTGATAAACAAAGTCAATGGGGGAAGCCAGATTCACTTAACAACCATGTTACAAAGTTAAAAATTGTCAGGATTCACTTAACAACTGTGGCAAGAAA
Organism: Oxyrhabdium leporinum; assembly: GCA_032468155.1. NCBI lineage: Eukaryota > Metazoa > Chordata > Lepidosauria > Squamata > Cyclocoridae > Oxyrhabdium > Oxyrhabdium leporinum. Next base: position 42,158 of record JANHFL010002658.1, on the reverse strand, counting down.
AGTCGTAAAAAGGGACAATACTCACTTAACAACTGTCTTGCTTAGCAACAGAATTTTGGATTCCATGGTGGCTGTAAGTCGAGGACTACCTATAGAAGTAACTTGTAACATCCATATACAAATTATTGTGTAGCCATCAAAGTGAATGCTGGTTACTTTTTTAGCGTGGAATAAAACCAAGGGGAGAAAAAGTATCCGATGATAAATTTTCTTCCTCTTTATAGTCTATCATCCCATAATTTTTAATTATATGTATAGAATATATGTAATATATCTTATATATTATTATAATATATGTAATCGAATACAGCGCCCCTAAAAAATATCATTTTTTTCTTTGAGGAAAATCTGGCTCAACTTTTGATCCATTGAGTGAAGCATCGTCTATCACCCATGTCTGGTAGCTTGCCATATGTTGTACAATAGCATCTCTTCTTTTGCATTCTTAAGTAGGCAGTAAAAAGAGAAGACTATTATTATTTATCGCCACCCTACAAGGTCATTGGCAAAGTGTAGCTTGCTGGGGTGGTAGATCTGGTTATGCTTCCCTGTTCTGGTGAACAAAAATCTCGATCAGCCCGAAAACCTATCGGGTAGCCTAAAGGAAATAATTATCTTTCAACTGAACACAGTTGTTATTGGAAGGATAAATGACAGAGGAACTGTAAAGAATGTCTCAGCATTGGAAGGGGGGAAAATGCTGTGGAAATGATAAATAATATGACAATGATAAAGTCAATTGCCAGTTTTGGATAGCAGTTAACTGAAGCATATGTTCTCAAACAAATCATAGCAACTGAGTAATACAACATTGTGGATGGTATTGTTGGCATAATGCTGAAAGCAGGAAAAAAAAAACTAGCATGAGAAGCTTGGCCCGGGAAGCTTGCAGACTTTAAGCCTGTTTGTAGGCAGGCTTCAAAAGAGTTACACTTGCTTGTAACACTCTGGTAAAGCATCAAAACCAAATTTAGGTTCAGCGCAATCTGGGCTTGAAACCAGTGGTGGGTTTCAACCAGTTTCACAACCAGTTCAGTGATTGTAGTAACTACAGCAGCGACAGCTGAGGCGCGGCAATCCGCTCTGCTGCAATCAGCTGAGAGGAGGGCGGCAGGATTTGGGTTTGGCTAGTCTAAAGAAAAGAAGGACTAGAGGCAACACGATAGCTGCATTCCAGTATTTGAAGGGCTGTCACAAAGAAGAGGGGGTCAAATTATTCTCCAAAGCACCAGAGAGCAAGACAAGAAACAATGGTTGGAGACTAACCAAAGATAGAAGCAACCTGGAATTCAGGAGAAACTTCCTAACA
>JANHFL010002658.1:28334-38690 GCA_032468155.1 Oxyrhabdium leporinum | reverse complement strand
TATCTATCTATCTATCTATCTATCTATCTATCTATCTATCTATCTATCTATCTATCTATCTATCTATCATCTACCCAACCATCCATCCATCCATCCATCCACCCAGGCAATGTACAAGTAAAATTCCCTATAAAACTCTATGGGGCTTGGCCTCCTGATGCTTACAAAGTTGACTCCACAGAGAAGAGCTACTTAAAGACCCTACTCTGCATGATAATAAATAATTGGGGACCCAGCACCATGTTTTCTCAATTCTGGCCCCCACATTATGAAGTAGCAAGTGGAAGATCATTAAAGAGAGATCCAACCGAGAACTCAGGAGACATTTCTCGACAGTGAGCATGGCTTGTCTGCAAAAGTTGTGGGTACTCCATCACTGAAGGTTTTAAGAAGAGATTGGACACCCATTTGTCTGAAATGATATAGGATCTCCTGCTTGAGCAGGGGGCTGGACTAGAAGACCTCCAAGATCCCTTCCAACTCTGTTTTTCTGTTATTGTCTCCTGGCATTCAAGGGAACCTGTTGGGTCCTTCTTTCAGATGACGTTTTGCTACAGATGGAGGACTTGTATTAGCTTGATGGTGCTTAGATTCTAGCTGTGCATTTTATCTCTTTGCTACTGTAATTTGCTTGGCTGTGAGCTGCTCTGTAAACTACAAAATGGATCGTCTGCAAGTGACTAAATGAATAACCGCCAAAGCCAACGCGCCAGTTCAATTTGGAGATTTAATTCAGAGGCAATTCAATCCCATCCCTGAATTGTATCCACTTTCTGAAACAACCTTCCAAATTGAAGTTCTGTGACTTCTCGGAATGAAGTTTTTCCCACTTCTGGGCTATTAAACACTTAGGGATTTATTGCCTTTATGACCTGTCACTGGGATTTAGGGGACAACCAAATAGCTATTGAATAAATAAATAAAAAGCCTGACTCAAATGTAGAGAATGACCTCCAAGCTTAAGAAAGTAAGAATAAGAGCTACTCAAAAGACTGGCTGCATTAAGAGCAAATGTTGCAATTACGATCCTGGGAAAAGAAAGGGATTGGTGTAATGAAAGCCATAGAAATTGACATTTACCTGGCTTGCCTCTCCAACCGCTCGCAAGATGTCAGGAAGTGTTGAGGGATCCTGAGAGAGTCCTCATTAAGGTAATGGAGTGCTAAGAATCTGCTTGCAGGAGAGGAGGGGGTGGCAGAGTTGCCTCATTTGCTGGAAAGAAGGAGATCATTAAAAAGAAGGGTGGCAGGATCACAGAGAGGGAAGGGGAGGATGGAGCTGCCAGATGCTTGGGGAGAAACAGAGCAACTGCACTGGCCTTTCATGACTAAGGCAGAATTAGAATGCAAAGTCCTCTGGTGATTGGCCCAAAGTCACCTAGCTGATTTTCGTGCCTGAGGATGAACTACAACTCACCATCTCCTGGTGATTGGCCCAAAGTCACCCAGCCAGCTTTCATGCCTGAGAAACTAGAACACACAGTCTCCTGGTGATTGGCCCAAAGTCACCCAGCCGGCTTTCATGCCTGAGGAACTAGAATTCATAGTCTCCTGATGATTGGCCCAATCACCATCCAGCTTTCATGTCTAAGATGAGACTAGAACGTAATCTCCTGATGACTGGTCCAAAATCACTCTGCTGGCTTTCATGCCTAAGGTAGAACTAGAACTCACCATATCCTGATGACTGGCCCAAAGTCACCCAGCTGGCTTTCATTCCTAAATTGGGACTAGAAGTCACCGTCTCCTGGTGATTGGCCCAGTTACCCATCTGGCTTTCATGACTAAGGTGGGACTAGAACTCACCATCTCCTGGTGATTGGTCCAAAGTCACATGGCCAGCTTTCATGTCTGAGGGGTGACTAGAACTCACAGTCTCCTCTAAGCCACTGCACCAAACCAGCTCAAGAGGGATCAGAAAAGCAAAGCACTATGATGAGAGGAAGACACGGGATACCCCACCTTCTATATTAAACAATCAGGAAAGGTTACAACACAGTTTCTGAACTCTTCCATTTCGTTTCTAAGACACACTGGGGGGTTTTCCCCACCATGCTGTTCCTTCCTCATATGGCTTCTTATTTATTGATTATTTTTTTAATGTACAAACTGAGAATTTCTTCCCACTTGCCACCAAACCAGAAGGAAAAAAATATGAATTCTTCGCAATTCCCTTTTTTTTTTCCCCACAGCCTTTTCTCTAAGCAGAACCATGTTTGAAGGATTAGCTGTCAAAGGACCAGTTCAATATCACATTATTAGTTTTTTATTTTTGATGAGAGCTCCCCTACCTGCCTTTTAACTCTTCAAGTGAAAGGGGGCGGGGGAAATGGGGAAAGAAAAGAAAAAAGGAAATTTTCGCTTTAAAGTATCACTCTAGGCTGAAAAAGCACTGTGCAAAAAAACTTTTTTTTTTAAAGCAAAGTGTTTAAATGCTTTCAAGCCACGTCTTAGCTTTCTGCCCCCTGAAGATTCCTACTTACCAAAGAATACACTTATCCTTCCTTTCCTTAAAGGAAAGAAAAAAGATTTTATCTACAATATTTCTATAGCTTAGGTGTTTCTCACGCACATCCATAGTGTGGCTTCAAGAACCACACCGACACAGCCAATTTATTTTTAATAATAACCCAAACAAGCTTGACATTAAAAGATCCGGCTTTCTCTGTCTTTGAGTATTTTATTATTGGAAGTAAAAAATGTGTTTTTTCCCCCCTCCAGAGTTAGAACAAGTAATCCTCAGGTTACAAACACAACTGAGCCCCAAATGATGCTAAGTGAGAGATCTGATAAGTGAATTTTTGACCCATTTTACGACTGTTCTTGCCGCGTTTGTTAAGTGAATCACTGAAGTTGTTAATCTAGGAACATGGTTGTTAAGTGAATCTGGCTTCTCCATTGACTTTGCTTGTCAGAAGGTCGCAAAAGGAGATCGCTGCAACAGTCATAAATATGAGTCAGCTGCCAAGCATCTGAATTTTTGGTCATGTGACCATAGGGTTGCTGTTACGGTCATAAGTGGGGGAAATAGTCATAGTGTCAGGGTTCTAAGTAACAGACCCACGCAAACAAAACTCTGAGGCCTGGAGTTTCCTCAAAGTATGAATTTATGAGGAATGTCATATTGGCACAGCTGGCGAAAACCTGACTGTGAAGGACCCAAGGTTTTCCCCACCCAAATCAAAACCCAAAGTCCATGCTCCCGGGTCAGACATCACATCTGTCACATGGTCCAATCAGGTCACAGTCCCAACTCCCGCTGGTTTCAGTCCACGCCTTCCCGGCACCTGGTGAGAACATCCTTGGTTCCCAGGAGAAATAATTTTATTTTGGCTACACGTCCCCCAGCTATCTCTATCTCCCGTCCTCCCATTCCCACAGCTTCAACCGGCCTTGCTGTGACAGCCCTGAAGATGCTCCCAAAATGTCTTCAGGGCTAATGGCTTCAGGGCTGACACATAAGTCACCTTCGTCATTGCCGTTGTAACTTCAAACGGTCACTAAAAGAACCGTTGTAAGGCAAGGACTACCTGTACACACGGCTTCTACCTTCCTTCTGGCAGCTGGGAAGAAGGAGAAAAGCTTAAGGAGTGACAGAGACCCTTGCTAAATTGATGGTGGAATAGTTTTGTGCAAATGGAGGCAAATGTTAGTTCTTCAGCAATGTTAGTTCCACGTGCACCAAAAGGGTAGAAAAGAAAATTGCTAAAGTAACAAGCAGTGAACACTTGGTGACCCCATTTACTGAGCAGCCAAAGCCATGTCCTCTTTTAAATAAAGTCACCTGAAACTCAGGGGAAAGAGAAGGCTAATCCATTACCAAGATGCTCTAAAATAATGTTTCTCAACCTTGGCAACTATAAGATGTGTGCACTTCCACTCCCAGAATTCCCCAGCCTCTTAACACCTGAGTGGAAGCTATCTAGGGCTTATTGAAGTGAAAGCCAATTTGATCCTGTAATTAAGGTTCCAGGCTAGAAACAGGGAGACCGTGAGTTCTAGTCCCACCTTAGACATGAAAGCTGGCTGGATGACTTTGGACCAATCACCAGGAGACTGGAAGTTCTAGTCCCACCTTAGGTATGAGAGACATCTGGGCAACTTTGGGCCAGTCACTCTCTCAGCTCATGATATAAGAGTTGAGTGACAAGCCAGTTGGTTAATTCCAGTCACAACCAATGTATCAATACTCAGTTTATCCCCCAAAAAAGTGGACCCTGCACATGGGGAAACAATAGGAACTAAAAGGAAACCTTAAGTGCATTTAAATATTAAAAAAAAATATCCTTATGGTTGACCAAAAGTGGAGCCATCTGATCACAGAGAGTGCAAGTTCTCCATCTTTGAGGGTTTTAAGAAGAGGCTGGACATCCATCCCAGATGAATAGTTTAACTGATTACCCCACATATTGTAAAAGATTGGTTTAAATTGCCCTTCTGGTCCTTTCCAAGTTCACCATTCTAAGATTAAATTTATACCAGCACCTCCTTGTGATCCAGCATTGATTTGGATAATGGAGGACTCTTTCAGAATTGCCCAATTGTGATTATCAGTCAAGGGAGGGAAAGACTAAGCCCCATCTTCTGCTCCTGCAGATAATCACTGCTGGAATTTCACTTTGAATGAAAATACTTTCAAGATCTGAATCCTAGAGAAACATATCACTTCATTAGAAGGGGGGGGATGAAACCAAGAACAGACACTCCAGTTTCTTTAAGCCAGTCACTTCAGCTTCTTCTTCACTCTATGAAAATAGAAGAGAAAGGAAAGGAAGGTATTCTAACTCTATATTCATGCCAATGAAAGAGAACCAGGACAAACAGTTAGCTAAATGAAGATGTAGTAGTGAAATTGCTGTTGTAGATGCAACCAAAGACGGATAAAAGGATTAAAATCTAAATTGGACACCACACTGAACATGGGTTATATAGTTCCAGTAAATTGAATGTTGCCCGTTAAAATGTGTATAATATATTATTACACATTATTACACGTCCAAACAGGCTATTAGTTTCTCCCCAAAATGGTGGTGCAAATAATATTTTCCTCAAATTCCCAAATGATTTAAAACAAAGGAATTATTAGACATTTTCTCCACCAATATATCTGGATAATCATAAGGGGCTGATCCAAAAAGTTGCTAAGGTGTGGCGATCAAAGGCAGACATAAGAGTTGATACTGGTGGAAACAGTAATTAATTTTAGAGGTGTTTCTTTTTGTGGGGGTAGGGGGAAGAGGCAAGGACTTTTAATAGACAAAGACCAGATGGTACAATATGTGATTGACTGTTAGCGATAATAAACATATTTCTATTTACAGTTTGGCTGTGGTTTTAAAATTATGTTCCTTTGTGTAAGGAACTTCATTTGAGAAAGAATTTGAGTGCAAGAAGGAATCCTTCAAAATTCAGTGGATGTTTCTTCAACCAGCTCTTGGACTCAGGATTTCTCAAGAATTCCAGTCTCGGAATTTCCAATCCTAACTCTCATTTCAAAGTGGGCAATCCTATCACCGGGTTATGACAACGGCAGGCTAAAGATATGGGTTTTTTTTTTTCAAACAGAAGTACACTTGGACCATTAAATCTGATTGAACCCTTTTTGATTCATGGATGCTGTTCTTATATGTTTATCTCTGCGCATTTCCCCCCCAGCTTCTTCCTAAGGTTTCCTACAAATGATCCCCTTTTGTTTTTAAGTACTGAGCTGCGGAATTCTGGGAGTTGAAGTCTACACATCTTCAATTTGCTCAGTTTGAGAAACATTGAGATTCATAGCAGATGATAGTAACAGAAACTTGGAAATCTTTTCTCCCCCTCCTATACCAAGGAGAGTTAAAGGAGTGTCTGCTTAAGTTTGTTTCTCATATTCTCTTTTTTTTCCTGAAATTAAATGGTCTTTTGCTAACTGCCTCATTCTTTCTCTGAAGTCATCATCTTTGTGATTGTCTACATTCTACACACAAGTGTCATATACATACAAAGAAGTTTTTTTTAACAAACATAGGAATCTCCAGAAGGGACATTTGCTCACAACTTCTGCTGTTCTGGCCTGAATTTAGGAAATTGAGACTAGCAAAGGAATCACATTACAAAGGACAGGGACTGGCTTTTGAGAAGCACCTAAAATACATTCTTAAACTCTTTCAGATTTAATAGAGGGATACAGTGGGATTTGGGTTTCAGCATGAAAGGGAGCACATGAGAGGAGAAAATTTGCTGGTTGGCCAGGAAGGGAAAGTTCTGATTAGCTACTGTTTTTTTACAAGTGTCCTAAATTTGAAAAAAAAATGTTAAAAAAATGTTCGTTACCTTCCTGCTTTGTTTTCATTGTAAAAATAAAACACACACACACACAGCAAGCAGCCTGTGCTATGTAGATTAGCCAAACAGACCTCACAACTGAGGGGCACAATTCTCTGCCCTTCCTTTTGTGGCTGAATAATATTGTTTCTGATGCTAGGGACTCCACTTGCTATTGGTATGCCAAATAGACCCTGCTGTAAAATGATAATCCCCTATCGCATATGTTATATAATACATGCTTTATTTGCTTTTTCATCCTTGCTCTAAAGTTTCGTATTGGATTCCCAACCCAAAACATATTTAAGCAAAGGAACAAAAAAGTATCATGCTAATCACATACAATGCCTAAGCAATTAAACTACAGAAACATCATTTCCCCCAACTTCCCCATTCCAAAATAAGGCATCGGGGAACAGAAATACAAATTTGACTAACGAGTGAGACAGGTTCATATTACAAATGTTTCCCTATTAGATGATTTTGTTAGTCTATGATAGAGAGCCTGGTATTTAGAAGACAGCCGAGATGGAATTACGTCTTTTCAAAAATCATCCTGAGCCCCTTCCTGGCATGTTCACTGATTAGGTGGTAGAACAAAAGAATAATTATGGGAGGAAAAGCAGGGTCTGAGTGTGAATAGAAGAAGCCATAGCATCATCGAACCACCAGCGAACTGAGAGAAGGCCAGTGTTGGTTTCAGTGTTACTTTTGGCACAATGATGGTTGAATTGTTGTGGTTAATGTTCAGAAAATTATCAATGAAACTTGAATGCTCAGAAGAATATAGCAACTGAGTCATAGTATTATGTGGCTTATAGTGAGTAGAATTCTAGGACACTCCAAAGACTGAAAAATATCTGAGGAATAGCATTTAAAGATAGGTTTATTGGATAAGAGACCTGGGGAAAAAGATAGAAATTTGTTGTTGTATTTGCTGTTGACTACTGAATGTTTCCCAGGCGAAAAAATAAAAAGATACACTAATTCCATAATAGCACTTAGACTTATATACTGCTTCATAGTGCTTTACAGCCCTCTCTAAGCAGTTTACAGTCAGCATATTGCCCCCAACAATCTACATCCTCATTTTATTGACCTTGGAAGGATGGAAGGCCAAGTCAACCTTGAGCCGGTCAGAATCGAACTGTTGGCAGAATTATTTTTCAATACTGCATTCTAACCTCTGCACCACCACTGCTCAGTATAAAAAACAATGGAAGAATGGCTGGAAAAACTGATGGAACTAGCAAAGATGGCCAAATTATCTACCTTAATCAAAGAAAGGAATACATCTAATTTTGTTTCTACTTGAAAACCATGTCTAGATTTTTTTACTTGAGATAGATAAAAATGAAATTCTGACTTGGGGATTTTCCAATTAAATAGCTTCTTGTTATAAAACTGGTTACTATATACCAACTATGCAAAAGTAAAAAAATAAAAACTTGAGGGAGTAATTTTATTATCTTTATTTAAATGAGCTGAAAAGAATTGGAAGTAGATGCTTTATTTTTTTTTATTTTTTGTCCCATTATTCCACACTTCTCTCTTCCCCTTCTTTCTCTCTTCCTCTTCCCTATGTTTACTTTCATTTCTTAAATATATTGGCCATCTCAGTAAAATAGCAATAGCATTAAACAATACCTGGATAAGGCTTTGGAAGTGGTACGCAGAAGAAGGAGTAAAGCAGAAAGACTGTGATTATAAGCAACAGTTCAACCAAATGGAAACTCAGTTTGGATATAAATTTGTTCACTGTCCTTTTCAGTCCTTGTTCTTAGCAGTAGCAATGAAATATTTGACACCTGGTGATTTTTCTTAGAAGGTATGTAGCAAACTGCAAAGAGAGCCATGATTAGTTCGAATTTATCACTAGCTGGAAGCAAACAGTAGCTAGATAATGCACAAATAGGAACATGATGGCAGGGAGTAGGAAAACTACTACAAACAAAGATTTAATAAAGTGTTAAAAATATGGAGATAAGTTTAACAAAAAGGCCTTGGGCTCTCAATTACATCAATTACATTCTAATTACTGACAGTGCCATCAAGAGCTTTTCAAAACCCACATCTCTTCTTAAAAGTATCTGTCAGACTGGCTTATTTGCAATAAGAAGATTACATTAGTATGCAAGATTGAATTATTGCTCTTCGCTCCCTCCAAAAGGAAACCTTGCTGAGAAATTGGGCTTAGAAACTAAAAGCGAATTCATCTCTTTACACACACACACACACACACACACATATAAAGCAATAGCATTTAAACGTATATACTGCGTCACAGTGCTTTTACAGCCCTCTCTAAGCAGTTTACAGAGTCAGCCTCTGGGTCCTCATTTTACTGACCTTGGAAGGATGGAAGGCTGAGTCAACCTTGAGTCATTCAGGATCGAACTCCTGGCAGTTGGCAGAATTAGCCTGCAATGCTGCATTCTAACCGGAAGGAAGGAAGGAAGGAAGGAAGGAAGATAGCGATAGCCCTTAGACTTATATACCGCTTTACAGTGCTTTACAACCTTGTCTAAGCAGTTTACAGAGTCAGCATATTGCCCCCAACAATTTGGATCCTCATTTTACCCAAAATGATGGAAGGCTAAGTCAACCTTGAGCCTGGTGAGATTTGAACTGCCAAATTGCAGGCAGCCAGCAGGCAGCAAAAGTAGCCTGCAGTACTGCATTCTAACCACTGCGCCACCAGGGCTCTTGTGGATTTAGTGGCCATTGTAGGACATTGCTGAAGAGCTTTAAGATAGAGTAGGCCACACAATGTATTTAACCATGGTTTGTTGAACCAAAGCTTGGTTAATAAACCACAAGGTTAGTGCCACCTTAATCCCTAAACTTGATTGTGCAAACTGCCAAAGGCTGGTTTCAGATGATACGCTAAGTCAAAGATGTCTTAGGGCAGTACTTCTCAACCTGTGGTCCACAACCCCCCCTGGGGGGGGGCACAATGTCCCCAAATATTTGATGCAATCTAGCAGCTTTAAATCTTGAGTTAAGTCTTGGGAGTCCGTGGCCATAATCTGTGGCCACAAAAGGTATTTAAAGGAGGCCCGTGGTGAAGAAAAAGTTGAGTATCACTCTCTTAGGGTCTTGTGTGAAATAGGTTGTGATCCGAAACAGGCCTGTTTCAAAAACCCATCCAAAAGATACTTGCCCAAGGATATTTATTTATTTACTGAATTGTGCGTAGCTTGGGTCGTAAGAGCATGGACACCTCCCAAGGTCCACTTGATATTCATGGCAGCCTCCCAGACGAATTCTTCAATCCTTGCAGCCATTTGCAGAAAGAAATATGGGTCAGAAAGAATTTAATGCACATGTTTAACCCAGTCGCACATTTCATAGGAAGATTAAATAAGAGCAGTAGTGTTGTAAATTACTGCGAGAGGATGAATTCCTTTCCAAATCAGTAAACAGGAATGAGAAAATTAAAACTGCAAGGCTCCGTCTTCATCCTTTTAAAGAGTCTGCAGCTGTCTCCACTGAGTGGGACCATCTGTGAACAGGACTTTCTTCTTATTAATCATGTCTTCTTCAACCTCTAGTGAGAAAGCCCAGAGCTGGCAGATAAAATATTGCAGCAGCTAACTAAGGTTGGGAGCCTTGGAATTAAAGGATAGAAGAAATTACATGGGAAAAAACCCCCCAAAAAACAAACAAACCAAGGTTCTTCAGGCGATCAACTACAATTATTTTCATGCCGTGCTAAGCTTTGGTCCTTGAGCAAATTTTGTTCCCCTCCAGCTTCTTTGATTTGTTCTTATCTTTGCTGTCCTTTCTTTCCAACTATCTTTGTCTCCCTGGGTGGCTACATAATTTGTTTCATTGCATGCAATGCTTTCATGAGCTAAGTTGTACGTACAATTTTCATCAGTTCAAAACTTCACCAGTTAAAACTGATGGGGAAGTTTGCTCGATTGGGTTAGACTCAAGGGAAGGTAGAAGATCCACTGGACACATCAAAGGTGCTTTTTGCATAGGACGAAGAAGAAGAAGAAGAAGAAGAAGAAGAAGAAGAAGAAGAAGAAGAAGAAGAAGAAGAAGA
>JANHFL010002657.1:31677-43148 GCA_032468155.1 Oxyrhabdium leporinum | reverse complement strand
TTTATTTATTAAATTTATGTGCCACCCATCCCCCATAGATGTACCTTTAAAAAATCTTACCTTTAATATTTTTATAAATAATTCAAGACAGCAAATCTACATAATACTTATTTTTCTTCACAACCCTAGACCAAGAGAGAGTGATTGATCCAAAGTGACCCAACTGGCTCTCATGCATAAGGCAGGACTAGAATTCAGTTTCCTGGTGATTAATCCAAAATATCTCAGCCAGCTTTCATATCTCAGGTGGGACTAGAACTCATAGTCTCCTGCCGATTGGCCCAAAGTCATTCAGCTGGCTTTCATCTCTAAGGCAGCACTAAAATTTACCACATCTGGTTTCTAGCCTGGTGCCTTAATAATGTGATTTCATGTTAGCTTGCTATTTGGTGGTTATGTCTTAGTTTTGCATCACCAATGCATGCTAAGAAAGGGAGTTAGTGGATTCCTCTGGCTTGGTTCCCCTCCTTCCTGGTAAATATCACCAGATGGATGAGCCAAATATCAACTGACTGTGAAAGATAAGGGGAAAAAAATCTAGAAGTAAAATCCTGGAACAGATAGGAACATATTTGACTCCTGTGTTCCTTAGTAGGACAGATCTTCATTCTGGTTTGTAATAAAGACACAAATCTGACTTTGATGCATTTTTAAATATTCTGCTCAATAAGTCAGGTCCTAAATAGCGAATTGAGTGTTCATTATGGGAATAAAAGTGGAAGAAAAATAACTATAAAAATGCTAATACTAGTTTTTCCTGTCAAAAAGGCCTAGTTGTTTTTTGTTTTGCTTTGTTTTTGTCTTGTGTTCAGGATGCCAGATAACTTCTCCCAATCTCTCCTGAGTCCTTTTTTTTTAAAGTTTATTTTAATTTTAAAAGAGAAGAAAAGTGCTTCTCTATTGCTGCTATTTGACCCTCTTCCTATTTCCTGGAAGTTTCCTTGGTCACCCAAGTTCCCAGTAAGAAAGGAACTACTTTATAATGTCTTTGTCTTAGGATTTAATGGAAGTAAAGCTAGTCTCTTTTGGACATAAAAATGCTTCCTGATTTCTCTAGCACACAACTACCCGGTAGTGGAATATGGTTAGGCCTCCCTTCTATTATTTATAGTATTCATTTTAAATACTGTTTATGCCAATAATACAAAGGACTATGGACAAGCTGTCCCCCATCTTTCCATCATAAATGCTGTATTTATAAAACTTTACTATAAAGGCACCTTGCTGTTTTAGTCAGTAGATGCTGTCCTAACACCAGCTGTGATCGCATGGGCTATTTGAAATAATATGATTTGCTTTTGTGTCTGTTACTTTTTTCTTCTGTCCTTCACTGACACCGCCTTTTTTTTATTTTTTTGAAAGTACAAAATATGTCCAGCTAAAAAACTGTAATAAATCTGTGACAGATACTAAATAGGTGCTTATGAAATTGATGCCTGAAAATAAGATGCCTGGTGACTGTAGAGAGGAAAAAAAGGAGTCAGAAACAGCCATGGATTATGAATGAGGCATTCAGTATCATGGAGAGAATATGATTACAAAAATCAAGGAACTGGCATACAGGGAAACTGAACAAGCTGAGGGTGGCAGGATCTTTGATTGGGCAATGCAATTGATGAAGTGAGGCAGGCAGAGATTCATCAGACAAGAAATGAAAGTGTGGAAATAGAGTCGGAGAGTCGAGGAAGGTACGGAAAAGTCAATCTTTGACGATGTCAAGAGCTGCACCGAGTCACTCTGTCTCCCGGGGCCATCAAGGCAGCAGATGGCAAAGAACTAATGAAGCCCGGAAACGGTGCTAACTGCTTCAAAGAACACCTTGCAAATTGCACAACGTCACAAAGGGATGGCCTGCAAAGGGGCTGTGTGTGCACTGAGGTTTGGATGAGACCTCAATCAACCCAAGCTGAGACTGTTAAAATTTCGTTTTGTGAATCTCTGGCCATTTTCTTTTTATAATTCCTAATGATACTGGGGAAAAAAGTGACTTAGAACTGGTACTTACACTTACAACCATGACAGATCCCCACAGTCAAATGGTCAAAATTTGGATGCTTGGCAAAAGCCATGTACTTACAACAGTTACAGCTTCTGGGGTTGTTGATCATCCTTTGTGACCTTCCCATCAGCTTCTGACAAGCAGTCAATGGAAGAAACCATAGAACAAAACATAGCAGAGCAGAGCAGAACAGAACAGAACAGAACAGGACTGGACTGGACTGGACTGGACTGGAATGGAATGGAATGGAATAACAGAGCTGGAGGGACCTTGGAGGTCTTATAATCAATAGAAAAGAATAGAATAGAGTAGAGTAGAATAGAATAGAATAGAATAGAATAGAATAGAATAGAATAGAATAGAATAATTTTATTGTCACTTTGAATGACAATAATTGGCATACATTAAAATTGGCATAAATTAAAATGAAATTGGCATATATTAAAATGAAATTTCATTGCATACAGCTCTCAAAGGGCCACTACCTACAATATACACTACATAGTCATGACAGAATAAATACAACATTATGCATATACCCACATGTATTATATAACACATATATTCACTTAACAATTGCATGATTCACATTAACTGCAGTCATTCACTTAACAACTGTGGCAGAGATCATACATTCAGATTCACTTAACAACTGCCTTGATTAGCAGCAGAAATTCCAGCCCCAATTGTGGCTGTAAATTGAGGATCACCTCTAGTTGCTAACATCCTAAGAAGGAATGGTTGGTTTTTCACCTACATAACCTATTCCCACCATTAGCATGTCAGCTGGCATCATATAACATGCTAATCCATAAACTATGATATAAAAATTCAGGATACAGGATTCAGGATGCTGGATTGCTTGATACACAGAGCATGAGTGCAACTTTACTATGGCTTATCATGCTGTGTGAATTCAACCACTGAAGAGTAATATGTGTTCATCTGAGAACAAGAAATTTATTTACTGGATTTATTTACCATCTATATTTCAAGGACATGTAGTGCCAGAATCCAATTATAGAATACATCAGTGATATAACGCAATTAAGGCAAATTATTTAACCATTCCTGGATGTGATGGCTCTATTCAGAGTCTGTCCAAATATTCTGCAGAAGAGTCAGGTTTTACAAGCTTCTAGAAGGCCTGAGAGTAGAAGCTTCAGTAAGTAGAGTCTACTCATACGGAGAAGGATCCCCACAGAGAATGCCCACCATCAACCCCTTCCTCTTTCATCTCATGGAAGAGAAGAAACTGCAGGAGACACTCCTTGACCCGACATCAAAAGTTTTCAGTTTGACACTGTTCTATTGATGTGGGGTGGCATGTAGCCTGGTGTCACAGGAAGGAGGGGCTCTTTTGCAGAGGCCAAAAAGACAGCAGAACTTGGAACGTCTGATGGTAAGAAAGAAGTCAGATCCTCTCTAGCTGTTCATCGAGTATATCTATAATTATGCAGATAGCTGCTTCAGTCTGGCAAGATTCTGTCTGTAGGTGAGCAATAAAACTACTGTGAAGTAATCTACATGTCATTCTTGGTTTTTTTGGGAGGGGGGAGTTGATATAATATAAACTATATAAATATAAAGTAGGATTGGTTCATTTGAGTATGCTTATTATCTGGACTACCCTGGAAGGCTGACCTCAATCTTGCAAGACTGAAAGTTTTTTTTTCCTCTCTTGCTCTCTGTTCAGTCTCCAGAAAAACTAGGGAAAGTGTGATGGAATGTAGTGAGGAGGGGATGCATTTCAGATGAGTAAGAGTTAACTAAGTCCAGATGTTATGTGTGAGAGAAAAAAGGTAAAGACAGTCTCTCCCTAATAGTTCACAGAGTATACTGTGAATGCAGATAGTCAAGTGCTCAGTCTGGCAACATTTTACCTATAGGTGTTAAACAAAAAGGAACTCAAGTTGTGAAACTCTTCTATGCTTTCCCCCCATGTGCAAACTGAACTCCTCCCCCCCCACTTAACAGAAAGGGATGACCACAAATGTTGCCTACAGCCTAAGAATCATGGTGGCACAGTGGTTAAAATGCAGTATTGCATTTCTATCCTGATCCGCTCAAGGTTGACTCAGCCTTCCATCCTTCTGAGGTTGGTAAAATGAGGACCCGGATTATTGGGGGCAATATGATGACTTTGTAAAGCACTTACAGAGGGCTGTAAAAGCACTGTGAAGTGGTATATAAGTCTAAGTGCTATTTCCACTGCTAGACTGCAGATCTTCCTTCTGTCTTCCAGTGTCATTCTCACATATCACTATCATTACCCCAATTTTTAAAGGTTTTTGTGAAAGGCAATGCTGAAATCTATTTCTGATATTGATTGATTGGTGAAATCTTAAAACGATGGACTAGCATCATGGGTTCCTACTCATCCCTTGTTCAAAAAATAACCAATGATAGAGTTCTCCATCCAGAGATTGATACACATAATCTTTTTAGTAACAGGTGGTCATAAACGTATCTATCTTATTTGTTTAGTGATCATTCAATAGTACTGAGAAGAGTGACACAATCAGTCCTTGCATCACTAGGATCACATGATCAAAATTTGGGTAGCTGACATGTATTTACAATCGTTGCCGTATCCTGGGGCTCATATAATCATCATTTGTGATCATCTCAGACAACTTCCAAAAAGCAAAATTGACAGGGGAAGATGGATTTACTTAATGATGGCATGATTCACTTAACAACTTGCTTAACATCCACAGCAAAGAAGGTTGTAAAATTGGACACCACTCATCACCATGCTTAGCAACTGAAAATCTGCTTCCAAATGTGGTTGTAAGTCAAAGACTACCAGTAATACAACTGTGTAAATGGAGCTACCACATGGAGACCTGATTCTGATGGCAAGGTTAATTTCAGCACCTTTGGCATATGCATAATTACTGTTTTATATTCTAAAACTTTCAGCAATAGTCTTGATAATATGTTCTTCTTTCTGGATGTTATTTCAGGGAGGAAAAATCATATTTAGCTTGACGTTACTTTTCTGGAGGTAAAGCCCTATTAACTGATATCTCTGCTTCAGCTGCCTTGCATATTTGAAGTAGCCATATTATTATTTCTCCATCCAGTTTTTTTGCTTTTCAAATCCTCTCTAATCTCAGTGGATCTTCTCTAGACCATCCAATTTATTGCATTTGGTTTAACTACCTGAACTTAATCTTGACACCCGGGAAACAGGTGGTGGTGGCATTTTGTAGTTTTTGCTTTGAAAGCCTGAACAGCTGATTGGGGTGGGGGAGAGCATGAGAGAGGGAGACCTTTAAAATTAAATCAACCATCGAACCTCAGTAACTGAAATGCTTGAATACTAAAACTGTTTTGCTGTATACAGATTTTTTAATTCATTGCTTTTGAGTTTATCTCTGTATTACCCAACATTTTAGAAGCATTTTTTTATTTACATTTTATATTATCATGTTATAATAAGCTGCCCTGGAAAAACTTGTTTTTGAAAAGGGAGGATACATTTCTTCTTAAACAAATAAATTAGACATAGATATACCTGTGAAATAATGCCAACCAGAAGAGATTATTCTTTAGTTTTACTGACATTTATAACCTCCAGTTCAGTTTCCTGATATTCAAAGAACAAGTTTGTGGAAAATAAAGCTGTCTTTTAATTGTGTCTAATTTTGTTCATGCTTTCCCCAAATATTGTTAGTTTTGCTTTTATAAAAATCTATTTATGTAAATATTAAATATATTGATGTAAAACAACCCGGTGGGTTAGAGTTTTCTTTCATACAGATGCAGTCCTTACAGCTGATTACTCAGTGACTATTTGAACTTACAACCTACCCTAAAAAGGGACTTATAACCTGGATCTGAAGTTCTGACTTTTGCTCCTCCCCCGCCACCAGCCCTGTAGTTATATAACTCAGCAACATGATCATTTGCAGTTTCTCATAGTACGATAACTGCATTTTATGATGGTTTTGCAAAACCACACCATGGCAGATAATAACATGGTGTTAGCTTACTGATCATGACGTTGATTTTATGACTGCATCTAAAAACATGAGTGACCCATTTTACAACTGTTATGCCTTATGACCATAATGGGTAGTTTCTATTATGTCTCTGGAGGTTCTCAATCATCCAAGTCATAGTTGTCCCAAAGGTGCTTTTTCAAAAGGCAACTGGAATTCCTTGTTTCTCCTAGAAGATGTGAGAAGAGAAGAGACATGTCTTCAAAGAATAGCAACAGCGCTTAGCAATAGCACTTAAACTTACATACCACTTTACAGTGCTTTACAGCCCTCTCTAAGCGGTTTACAGAATCAGCATATTGCCCCCAGAGCTCCAGATAAGAAAAGTTTGTTAGTACAACCTGAGGCCTGGTTTATCTCTTTTGTGAACCCTAAACAACCTTTTTCCTTACAATTACACCCCTTCTGATGTCAGACCTCATTTTAATGAACACGTGTGATATTATGGGATACAAATATGTAACATGTTTAACTACATGTAACTGATTTTCTATGCAAAGGGGAGGTTATTTTTATCCTGTCCAACCAACTTTCCTCTTGCATTTTCTTTGTTGTGTTTACTATAAAAAGGAGGGAAACATGGGGCACAGGGTTCTCTCTTCCTTTTACATAGAGAGACCCCACTTTATCAGGGTACGCTAATAAGCTGCTTTTAAATGATCTTCCAACTCGATTGTTTATTGGGAAGGTACACTGAGGCAGAACCTACAACCAGATTTCGCTTTCACTATGCACACAAAAAATTCAAGATGTCCTGTTGCAAGAATCTGTAAAATTACATGAGAGAGCCGGATAACCATACAAGTTTAAGATACCAAGAATAAAGCTCATTTAGTGCACAACTATTAAAATATTACCAGGCTGCAAATATCTGGAGACTACAAAGCAGTGGCCTGTTTTGAATGGGTCAGTTCTCCCTGATAAGTTAAAAGAGGCAGTGTCTCTTCCTCCACTCAATTGAGTCTCGCAAATGAGGCCATATAAATGTCTAGTTTTAAAAGTAGTTTCCATACTTCACTGTAAGGAGGTTTAAAATCGTCTTTCACCTTTTCTACCAAGTTCACAGACCAAGACCAAATGTACAATTTATCAAAGGAAAAGTATATTAATGGCAACCTGAGGTGGTTTTGCTTAACATGCAGAATTTTCCCCAACAATTCTGAAATGTATAGGCCTCAGAAGACTTTTCTTTTTTAAGTTCTCTTCACCTTTCAGATCAGTTGCAACCTTCTTTTTAAAAAATTTATTGCACGCCTTAAGTTACAAGTTATGTTTTACCAGCCTTTTGGCATTTCCATCCCCCAGAAGGGCACCCTGAAGATTTAATGGCTGGGCAGGTGTAGGCATGAGTATCAGCTTTCTCACTTGAGCTGCTATTGTTTCTGCTTTAGCTAACTGCTAAGATTTCTGGCTTTGGGGTTTGATCAGACTTCTTGTTGAGTCAGCAATCTTCTCGCAGAGCTAATATTGTGGGAGACATTTTATTTGCAGATAAAACCTGTCGAAATATCTTTTGGAACAGAGGTCAAGGGACCCTATGCTTGTAATGTTTAAGGGGTCTGAGCCAGGGCTCTTACGCATTCAATAGCTCGGTTTATCTTCCTCCTAGCTTGTAATAGGAAACATTTTATAGTAGATGCTAAAAAGGCTATCTAGGCACAGTTTTGCAAAGTGAATGTTTAGAAAACAACTTAAAGACATACTTATTTGCCCTGCATCCCCTAATGGTCCTAACAAAGTTCTATTAAATATTGTTGTAATTTTTATATTTTTAATAATAATGTTAATTAACATTTTAATTGCAGGAAGTTCTGCTAAGCATCAAAAACTAATAGTGTGGGATACAAATGAATGAATAAATAAATAAATCCCATTAAACCCGATAATCAATTTTCTTTCTTTTTTTGTCTTCTGCTAAATGCTTTGTCGGCATTTAGGGCTGTCTGCAAGGTGAGGTCAAGAAAGTTAAAACAGTGGCTATGGTAGTGTGATTGAAGCTCTGCCCATTTTAATGTGTATTGACTCTTTTGTGTGACTTAGAACCTGTTATTATATACACCAAATGCAATCGCACAAATAAGAAAGCAAGATGCAGTCATAATGAAATAGAAGATACAGCAGTTAATTTATACTGTACAGGTAGTCCTCTACCTACAACAGTACATTTAGTAAAGTCAACAGTAAACAAGCCAACAATAAACAGTAAACAGTCCAACCAAAAAACCTCCAAGCCCACTCCCACCAACATTGACAAATCAATGACACATCAAGCCAGTAGAATATAAACTAAGGGCAAACCCCGTAATCTGCAAGAAAACAACCCAGCTTAGAGAGCACCAAGAACCCCACATTTCAACCCTGAGCTACAAATATTCTACTTTATTATTTAAAGAATTTCTGGAAACCTTGTAGTACCCAGAAGTTTTTTTTTTCATTTTTTTTATAAAGAAAGGCCCCTCTCAATATATTAGCAAGCATCCATTCTAATGTTATTGCTCAACAAGTGGCATATAATAACATACAATTTTATGTTGTTAAGTGAGACACTTGTTAAGTGAGCTTTGCCCCATTTAAGACTTTTTTTTTTGCCACAGTTGTTAAGGGAATCTGGCTTCCCCATTGACTTTGCTTGTCAGAAGTTCACAAAAGGTGATGATTCCGAGACACTGCAGCCATCATAAATATGAACCGGTTGCCAAGCATCCAAATTTTGATAGTGTGACCATGGGGGTGCTTAGACTTATGTACCACTTCACCGTGGTTTACAGCCCTCTCTAAATAGTTTTTCAGAGTCAGCATATTGCCCCCAATCTGGGTCCTCATTTTACCAACCTTGGAAGGATGGAAAGATGAGTCAGCTTTGACCCTGGTGAGAATCGAACTGCCAAACAATTGGCAGCCAGCAATCAGCATAAGTAGCCTGCAGTACTGCATTCTAATCATTGCACCACCGTGTCTCATAAGAAGAAATAGTTGAATGGGACTAACTCCATATTTCTGCCCCTGTTTTCTATGGTGGCCACAGAAAGAAAGAAAGGAACACCAGCAATAGGACATACAGAAAAGGAAAAGAAATCATAAAGTTCATGTTATCCAGACACTTTTCTTTTCCTTTTTTATTTTTTGAACAGCCAGCCACCTTCTTAAGTTCTTGGCCCACTTTTTCTATACCTCAAATAATGTTATAAATATTTAATCATAGCCTCTATGATGAATAGCACTTCTATTTATCCCTAAACTGAAAAGACTCAAACAGTGAAACTTTTTCTTGGATTGGAATTCTTTGACTTTGATTGTCTATGGAGATTCTCAGTCATACAGGTCATACTTGTCTCAAAGGTGTTTTTTCATAAGGCAACTGGACCGTTGTTTTTTTTTCTTGAAGAAGAAGAATATATTCTCCTTCCCATCCAAGAAGCCTCATCAGTTGTGACTGGATGGTGGAGGAATGGAAGACAAGTTCTGATAGGATAGTGGTAATGGAGGGGAGATGGCAGGATCATATATCTTTGCAGTCATCTAGTCGTTATCACTCTCTCTGAGAGTCATTGAGGCCACTTGGGGGTTTATCAATGCCCTCAGAGTTACCTGAATCAGAATGCAAAAGGTTATGGAATCTTCTTGGAACTAGTGAAAGTGTTATAGGCAGGAGATAAGTGGTGTCATATTCTTCCCCATTTGTAGAGGAAGGGCTGTTCAATTCTAACATACAGTAGATGGGCTCTTTTACCCCTCTTTCAAGCCAACAATCCTCTCTATGAACTTTAATTATCTTAGCTGTGCTTCCCACACTTCTTTCCAGCCTTGTGGTCTCCAATCTCAACTCTCCAAGTGCCGAATATGAAGACCAACTTATTGAGTAATTCCCCCCCCCCCCACTCCAACATCAGGTCCCATAGATTTCTATCGGGACACTGACATTCTGGCGGGAAAGGGAAGGCTTGCGGATGCTTTCGTGTGGGATTTTCCTGTATTCCTTTTTCTGCTTTGATGTACCTTTTGGGAAATGGGAGGTGTGTGTGGGGGGGGGAAATGTGCGTTGGGCCATCTGTTTTGTCTCAACACCGAAGGAGTGAAATCATAGAGATAACACCTTCTCAGCCTGAAGTTCTCACAACATCTTTGCACCTTGAGATTGGCTCACAGTTGAACTGGACATTAGGAGCAGCCTCAAAAGAAGAGGTTTAATCTAACTGGTTCTGGTGCAGGATATTCAGATTCTGCCTACACTCTTTCTGCTATCACTGTCTTCTAATAAAAGTTCCTTTTTAAATGCCTTTTGTTTCAAGACTTCTGCTTTCTTGAGAAGACTGGCAAGGCAGTACCTTACAGTGTTATCCCTTTGTACATGATTAACATGGATTCCCAGCCTGAATGGAGACTGTTAAGAGTTGAAATCTAATATTTTCAAAGCCACCAAAATTGAGAGAATATAGAGTGGAAGATTGGGTGATGCATCTTTTTTTGTCGAGGTTAATACTTAAGCTATATGCAAATAACATTTGCACAGTATTCATTCGTCTAGCAAATAGAGTCAACAAGAAATTCTGGCTAATTAGATAGCTGTATCACTGTAGTAGCTTGCTTGGAACAATGATTTATGCTTCCCACCCACCCATTCTGGAGTTTTTGTTGAGTGATTTTATTTCTAACCAGCAATCATCTTCCTTTGGAATTTGAAAACCCCCTTTTCAAATTTTCTCTGGGTTCCTAGGATAAGAATGCCTGAAGTTAGGGGAATTTTATATAGTAGCTCACAGTGTAAAAGTCTGTTGAGCAAACTGGATGGAAAAAGAAAAAAAAAGTACATGCACTTGGAGAATGAATCAAAATCTATAGATTTTCTCTTGTTTTCTTCTTACAAACAGAAGTGTATGGGGCGAAGGACAGCACTCTCTCTTACAGCGAGAGCGAGAGAGCGGGGGGGGGGGAGCAGGAGAAAGAGCAAAATGCATTTTGCCAAAGACCATCTTAATACAAAAGCCTGAAGAGTCAAATATGTTGTCTCCGCTTATCACTTCTGAGCAGGCTCTGGAGTTTGAAAGGAGTTCAGAAATTTGCTTAACTTGCCATTTGCTAATATAATGAGGGAATCAGTGTGCCCTGCTTTCAAAAATGCTGGTGACTTCAGAGCAATTTAAGAGTCTGCAAGGATAAGCAGAAACAAGATTGCAAGGACGTAGCCGTCACCTGGGTATCTGAGATGAGTTCCCGATTGTTATTTTTTCCCCTTTACATACATTAATGCAGTATGGTGGGAAAGTCCCATGCATTGAGAAGCCTATTTCTACCCTCATTATTTATTAAAACAGATATCTAACTAGGATAATGAAATCCTTGATTTAAAGTTTTCGTGGATCCATTTGATTTTCTCAGAAGATTGTCCCATCAATCAATTAAGCAATCAGTCAGACTACAAAACAAAAGAGAGAGGGATAAACGGAGAGAGGCAGGTGGGGAGG
>JANHFL010002657.1:8675-24057 GCA_032468155.1 Oxyrhabdium leporinum | reverse complement strand
TCCTTGAAGTCCTTCATAGGAGAAGGGAATCTATTGCAATATTTTGCTATATTTCTCCCTTGTCATGTTTGTTATTCTTGGCAAGCAATTAAATAGCGCAGTCATGCTGCGCATCTACAGGTGGCATATAACAGTAAATGTAGTTGATACATAATTTACAGTATGATAAACATCGGAAAAAATTAAAAAAATTAAACCAGGTAAGCCAATGGCCATGAATAGTGGAAGTGAAAAATGTGCCTAAATTGAAAATAAGGTTGGGGGATTCCGTCTTTCTAGGGAAGAATGCCCTTCATTGTTGCCTCTTTGGCTGGGTGAAGGATACAGACCACCTGCCTGGAAAGGCAGAAGTTCCATCTTACTCTGGCCATGGCTTCTTAAACCCAATTGTATCAGGAGATGAAAAGGCTGGTCTTTTTCTACAAGTTATACTTAAGTGGAACAAGGCTGAAAGTTTAATTCTCTGTAGTGAACCAAACCGTTTCTTTAAGATCAGTGAATTTTCTAGAAATTTATTATGTTTCCTCCCCTGTTGCTTTTGGTCCCAGTCTCAACCCTTCACTAAGAATTATGGGTAATAGAGAGGATGTTATTTCCCGCCCATCCCCGATCATGAGCTCATAGGTGGACGTGAGTTGAGCAAGACCAACCCAATGACACAGGCTGGATTCTCCAGGAAAAGGGCCTCAGAACTGCAAAGAGCACCTGGTGACATGACCTCCCTTGGATTGAGAAATCAGGGGGTCAACAGCACTGTCCAAGACCAAAGAGAAGGTACCTGGAAGAACAAAAGGACCCAGCAATTGTCTTCAGGTCAAGAGTCTATCACAGGCAGGGGTCGGATTCAGTAACTTCAGCAACGGGTTCACTGCCTGGCTGCTGGGTGGGTGTGCCCACAGTGGGCGGGGGGCATTTTCGCCTTCCCTGGGATCCAGAAGCTTTCTTTGAGCCTCCAGGAGGGTGAAAACAGCCTCTCCCTGGCTTTGGAGGTTCTCTGGAGGCTGGAAACGGGCCCATTTCCAGCTTTCCCAAACTTCTGGGAGGCCCATTTTTCTCCCTCCCCTCCGTGCATGCCCTGCACTTACCTGCATCTACAACGGGCCGCATGGAGACTCCTGGGTGGGGCAGGGTGGGCAGGACCAGCCAGGAGTGGCATTTGGGGGTTTGGCGGACCCTGCAGAATCATCGCTAAGCGTCCATCCGAACCCCCGCAAACCCCCAGCAGCCCACCTCTGACCACAGGGAATGATCTAGATCAGTGTTTCTCAACCTTAGCAACTTCAAATTGCTTGGACTTCAAATCCCAGAATTCCCCAGCCAGAGTTGAAGTCCAGACATCTTAAAACTTGCTAAGGTTGAGAAACATTGCTCTACAGACAGGAATTCATGAGGTGTCTTGCATAAGATTGGCAGAACTTTATGAAGTTCTCAGGTGAGATTTTGATTCTCTTCCATAATCACGTGTACAACCAAGAGTCACTTGGTCAAGTTGGGCAGTTATAAAAAATAGCTTGAACTGTTAAGTTTTTACCAGTCCCAGACTGTGAATCAGATTGAAAATTAAATCAACAACAACAACAATAATATCAAGGCAATTAATACCTTTACTATTATTGGGCAGTGCCTGTAATACAATACTCAGCCAGAATAATTGATTTGACTCAGCTAGAACTTGATATGTTGGATCAAAAGGCAAAAAAATCAACATGTCAGTAACAACTGCAAAGGTCACTTATGCAACGAGAAAAATGAAACAGTGGATCACCTTATCAGAGGCTGCAGCAAAATCTCACAGACTGATTATCTACAATGTCATGATCAAGTTGCCAAAATTTTACATTGGAAGCTTTGCCAGAAGTTTGGGTTTGAATGCAGCAAACATTATTGGGAATACCAAATTGACAAAATTCTTGAAAATGAGCAAGTATAGATCCTGTGGAACTTTGTGGGATCAAAACAGTTGTACATCCGGCCCACAACATGCTTGTGGAACAGAAAAAAAGTCTGGTTCATTGATATTGCAATACCAGGTGATGCACAAATCGAAGAGAAACAGCTAGAAAAAATAACAAAATACTGTTATTTGCAAATTGAGGTTGAGTGATTGAGGAGGAAAAGAAACCCATGGTTGTACCAATAGTGATAGGAACCCAAACAGTTGCCTAGATACAGGGAAATTTTGAAAATTATCAGTCCTGAATATCCTGACTTTGCAAAAAACACCCTACTCAGAACTGCCTATATGCTCAGACACTCCCTTAAGAGCTCTTGGGTGCTTGATTAAGACTTGGATTGTTAAGTTTTTACCAGTCCCAGACTGTGAATCGAATTGAAGATTAAATCTATAATAATAATAACAATAATAATAATAATAAGTAGTAGTAGTAGTGGTTGTAGTAGTAGTACGACCACCTTGGGGGCAATCCCAAAACATCTGGAGCACCACCTGGACACCATTGTCATTGACAAAAACAGCACCAGTCAATTGCAAATGGCACTTTTACTTGGAACAGCTTACATCCTGTGACGATACCTCTATCAAACATCTACATCTGCCTATCCCAGGTCTTTGAGAAGAACTCAATAGGCGGACAAAAATGCCAAATCCAGTCTGAACATCTGGCTGACTGTGTGAAGAACCATAATTTATCAAATGTGTATGCTGCCTGATTCTAAGTGACGCTGGACAGCTCAAACAATGAAAAAAGTTACAATAAAATCAATAAAAGATAAAAAAAGAAAGATAAAAGATGGCAAGTATGATGACGTGGGCATTCTCCCTCTCTCTTACCGACGTCCTGGGTGAAAATACCCCCGTCGAGCGTAGTGCTACTCACTCCCAATGAATGAATCAGGGTTATTGCAAAACCTTTCCCTAAAAAGATACTTCCCTTTATGTGAAGAAATCTTTCTTTACTAATTTTTATTGTTTTGTCATATCTGCAAAATGCAGGGTTCTCCAGGCCTGCTGGAAGGCACCCAGACACAGCCTCCATCCTTGTTCATGAAGGAAAGAATGCATGTTCCTTCCAGAGATAACTTTTCCCAAGAAAAGTGGGCTAGACATGAATGTGGAGAAAAAGAACAGTTGTTTTTTTTTCATGGTTTGCAAGATTGCTGGCTTTTTATTCAGTGGACTCAGGATGAAAATAGCAGTGGCCTAAATTGTGCAATTCACTTGTGCCAGAAAGAATGGCAAAGCTCCTGAATGGATGACTGAGACGCTTCGCCCAAAAGGGCCTTTTAAGCTCCTCCGACTCTGGGATTTTATAAAAGACATTGAAATATTCATGCAGCTTTTCACCGCCTATTTCTCTTCTTTATTGAAAGCTCCATCAATAGTTGCATGTAGAATTGTAGCGATCCTACTTGGCTAAAAATAGTTCATGGCAATTATTTTGACCCTGGAGCACTGAAAGCTGGCTGGCTGCCCCTGTACGTGCAAAGTGGAAAACGGAAAAGATCTGGACTGGTTGGAAAATAGTTGGATAGCTAAGATGGCATCTCCATCCCCAGCAGGTGGAAGAGCAGGTGGCAAGTTCTAAATGAAATGAGATTCCTCTGCCTCCAAATAAGTGGATGGTTAATCACGTTCACCATTCGTGTTGCTACTAAAGTGTATGAAAGTACACTTTTTCTAAAGCCAAGTGGTTACAGGGTAGCAAAGCCGGATCTGAACTTTCATGCCCAAAACATCTGGTTAACTTCTCCCTTCTCCCCACCTTTCCCCCCACGGATATCTCCCCTTGTCCAATTACATTCAAACAAATTGTTTTAGTAACAGTCTCTGGCTTGGCGGGCTGGATGGCATAGCAATAGCACTTAAACTTATATACCGCTTCACGGTGCTTTACAACCCTCTCTAAGCAGTTTACAGAGTCAGAATATTCTCCCGAATACTGCATTCTAACAGGAAGGAAGGAGGGAAGGAAGGAAGGAAGGAAGGAAGGAGGGAAGGAAGGAAGGAAGGAAGGAAGGAAGGAAGGAAGGAAGGAAGGAATAGCACTTAGACTTACGTACCGCTTTATAATGCTTTACAGCTGTCTCTAAATGGTTTACAGAGTCAGCATATTGTCCCCAACAATCTGGATCCTCATTTTACCCGCCTCGGAAGGACAGAAGGCTGACTCAACCTTGAGCCTGGTGAGATTTGATCTGCTAAATTGCAGGCAGCCGGCAGGCAGCAGAAGTAGCCTGCAGTACTGCATTCTAACCACTGTGCCACCGCAGCATAACCTTCCATTCCATGAGCTTGGAACAGCCAGGGGCTCCCACAGCATGGCACAAAGCTTTGAATCCCCTCATCCCAGCCTCCCCTCTACCTCTCCGCAGCTCCTTCCCCCCCATTGCTTATGGCAGGCTGGCATCTGGCAAAGTATGATTGGTGCAACAGGATGGCAGTCCTGACAGGTGGCTTTTCTTCCATTCTGGCTTTCAAAGCACCGAGTCTAGACTTTTTAGATCTTAGTGTAACACCCTAGTGCCTGATGGGGAGCTGGCACTGGCTAATGGTGGCAGGGTTAAGTGTATTTTATACACAGCTCTGAGAGCCTCTTGAGATTTTGTCAAGAAATATTTTGACTGCAGCTCATCTTTACAATTAATTTGCTACAGAAGGGTGCCGACCTCTGCAATTATACCTGACAAAACCCACATGAACCAATCTTCAGGTTCCACTGCATTTCTTTTGTGCTTTTCCTCTTGCTCTTGTAATAAAGGAAGTGATGTCGGACTGATGGAATTGGAAAAATTCCTGCCTTGAAAGTTTTAATCTCACTTTACATGCCAGGGCCCTTGGAAGACTTTCATTTTTTTCTCTCCCCCATATTTTAATCTTCCTTTGTCAGCACCTTTCTACACGGTTAGGAAATGGAAATGTGGTAGGTTTTTTAGGATGTCCAATAAATGCAATCATATGAATCCTTCAAGCAATACAGGAAGCTGTAAGGAACGTTGCATTATTCCTGGAATGTTAAAATGTTTAAAAGGACAAACACAACTATGTCCGAGGGAAGATGGGAGGCCTGCTTGTTGAAAGCCTGGTGAGCAGAAGCAGAACAAAAGGAAAGAAAAGAAGAGTAGTAAGTGGCTCCTGACGCAATGACTCCTCCAGACGCTTCCCCAGGTACCTCTCTGGATGTCAGTTCAGACGAGGATGAACCAGGCACATCAGGAGAGGAGATGGTCAATGGCTCCGAGGCACGGGCTGCAAGTCCAAGTCAGGGGGAGTGGCTGATGGGTAAGAAACTGGGTGAGCAGCTGGCTGAGAGGGATTTGGCTCAAGCACAGCTGCAGCACAACACCCTGAGGTGGGAAAGCATGTAGCCGATCAGCGATGAGGAAAAGGAACTGCCTTCTGCACCTGATCCGAGAACACGTAGGGCAGAGAAAAGGCAGGAAGAGAGAAGGTCAGCCAGATTACTGGTGAGGAGGCAGCTGCGTCCCACTTGATGGGCAGCACTGTCTATTCAGCACAGCAGACAGATGGAGTTGATGCTGGACCAACCTGTTCATTCGCTTGCTCTGTGTTTTCTGGTGGTTGTGATTCTTGCGTTGCTTTGGATTGACAACGTGCCTTGACTTTGGATCACGCCTTGGGAACTCTGGACTTTTCTTGCCTCGTGAATCCCCTTGTGTTGTGGATTTAATTTTGTCTGGTGGATTTATCTTGTTTGGGACCCTTTCAAGTGCCTTATGGACTCCTTGGCCATTGCTCTGTGGACTAGCATCGGTCTGCTTGTGGCTGGACTTAATTGGGACAGTTCTAGGTTTTTGGTGAAGGAAATTGCCGGGGAATATTAATAAACCCACTGTATGTGTGAGTGAGTGGGACAGCAGCACACTGATTGATAGGAAAACATTGGGCACCTATTAAGGTGCATCAGCAAAAGTACTGATATTCCTTGGGAAAAAGTTTGCATACACACAGTCGCACACATACACCATAGGCAACACAAGAGTGAGACACACAAGCATGTCTCTTCCCTTTGGGCTCAGTTGTGGTCGTAATTCAAGGAGTGCCTTCTATTCAGTTGGCCAGAGTGGGATTTCCTCCACATTGCTAGCCTTAGTTATTTCAGAGGAGTTGGCCTATTCACATGCGTTTGAAGAGTCTTTCCTACACTTGCTGAGGCCTTTTGGGACAAGAGTAGTGCATTTCCCTCCAATTTTTGCAAACAAAGAGGAAACCCACAAATGTTCTGCATGGTGTGTGAATGGCAAGCAGTCTTTTTGACTGGAGTTTATTATTGGAAGTAAACAATGATGATTGCAAAGCCGTCCTTCTAAATATTGTCATCTTCCAACTCCGATGCAGTAGCTCTCTTGCATCTTCTATTAAGTTAGGGATTAATCTTCTGCAGCAAAGCAACCAAGAGACGCGGTGTTTAAAAATACATCATTGGTACCTTTTATGCAAACTTGATTCAGTTCATAATTTATGCTGCTTTTTCTCCGTGGAACTTCTCTTACCTTGAGCGTCTGGCACATTTGGAGAAAGGGAATAACTTTCTACTATTCCATTGTTAACAGTTCAGTTCAGCACGAATACCGAATGAGAAAATAATATTTTTACATAGCTTGAATACAAAATTTTTAAAAAGGTGGTACGTTCCCCTAGGTAAAGCTTCTGCCTAAAACCCCTCTTGGAATGAATGGGAATTATGAGATTTCTTCATTCAGATGTTTTCTCTGAACTAGCAGAATTGTCAAAGAGAGAGCACACTAAATTCTTGAATGATATTCTCAAATTGCATAATGATAGGTGTTTCTGCTTTTGCAAATAACTTCTAATTACAGTATGAAGTATTAGCTGTAACATCAGGAGCTCTTCCAAATACATAAATGCATGTAGAAAAGTGTTAAGCAATGTTTCCTACTAGCTGCCAATCAGAGTGGTCTTTGAGCCATCGTGGCGCTGTGGTTAGAGTACAGTATTGCAGACTAACTCTGCCCATTGCCAGGAGTTCGATCTTGATGACTTAAAGTTGACTCAGCCTTCCAACCTTCTGAGGTGGGTAAAATGAGGATCCAGACTGTTGGGGGCAATAGGCTGACTCTGTAAACCACTTAGAGAGGGCTGCAAAGCCCTATAAAGTATTATATAAGTCTAAGTGCTATTGCTATTGCTTTGGCCAGAGAGCCTACTTGTAGCATGACCACAGAAATAAGAGATACACTGGCCAGCTGACTTAGAACTTAGACTAACATTATTGTCACTTTGAATGTGCACTAATCGGCATACATTAAAATAAAATTTCCTTGCATACAGCTCTCAAAGGGTCATCACTTCTAACATACACTACATAAACACAACAAAATAATTAATAAATAAATAAATATGCATATATCCACATATTTTATATGACACAGAGAAACCACACAGTCTAGTTCGGATGTATATATGTACATGGCAAGAAAACAGAATCTTGTGAGTTTGCCAGTTGGATGGCATAGGGAACAAAGCTGTTAGAGAATCTGGTAGTCCTGCTATAAATACTTCAAAACCTCGTCCCAGGGGGGAGCAACAGAAACAGACCATGAAGTGGATGTGTGGGATCTCTAACAATGCTTTAAGCTCTAAGCACACAGCACTTATAAGCAGTATCCTGAATGACAGGAAGCAAGCTTCCGATAGTCTTCTCTGCTGTCCTTACCACTCTCTGTAGGGACTTTCTATCTGAGGTGCTGTTGCCCCCAAACCAAACAGAGATGCAATTTGTTAAAATGTTATCAATTGTGCTTCTCTAGAAAGTGGCCAGGACAGAAGGAGAAAGATGACAGTTCCCAAATAAGGGATATAGTCACAGATAAAGAATACAAAATGCCTTTATTAAGACAGGACACACCATTAATATTCACTCTCAGGAGATGAGCTAAAAAATAATATTATGCTAAGTTTGTTTGATCTGTGAAGAAGGGGTTGCAATTTCTGGGCTGCAAGGCTCCTGGGAGCCCACTAAGGAGCAGTGGAGTTTTCTGCATCTCTCTGTGACTATCTAGTGCCCACCCTTGCTGCCCAGATAGGAGAACCTTGCAAACAAAGTTATTTTCCTGTTACAGATAATCAAACCCAAAAGCTCCGCACAGAGAAAGGTCACCATTCTAAGCAATCCCTGCAGGCATCTACCACCCGAAGAAGATGCCAAAATATTCTGTGGAGCTCTTTTGGTGTCTCCCATGAGCATTTGAATGAAACCATGCTCAAAATGCTTATTAAGCCTGGTCAACCCTTATGGTCATCATCATCATCATCATCTTTTAATGACCCTGTAATCCCTTGCAGGGTAGAGTCTGGGCAATTGAATGGAGCTGCGTGTTTACTGGCCGGATGCCCTTCCTGTCGCCAATGTGGAGTAATATCCAGCAGATAAAATCTCAACATGCCCAGAGAGAGAAATATCAGAGATCAGACCAACTGCACCTGGGAGATTTCAAATACAAAGCGTGTGATCAGACTGTAATCAAGTTGGTGAAAAATAGAGGGGGCTCCTGGTACAGGAGAGTATAATTGCACAATTGGCTTACAGTTGTTACAATTGTCATGCCTCTTAAAATTTTTGACCTCCCCTTCAAATGCCCCCATGGTCATCACCTACTAAGATGGAGAGGAATTGCCATGGGAATTGCAGTGATTGTGAAGAGAGGCAGAGAAGAGGGATCAGCAACAAGAGAAAGCAGATTTCATGCCGGGATGTTATTTCTCCCATCTCAAAGAGGGGTGGAAAGCCCTTCAGCTGAGTGGAGAAAGAGGCTCAGTTGATTTCCTGGGCACAGGGGAAGGGCCTCCACCCCTGCCTTGCTTTCTCAAGCTTTGAGCTTTGAGCCTCTGATCTTTCCAGCTGTTGCACCTGAGAAATAGAATTCTGCAGATAATAAAAACAGATGATGTTTGGTTACATATGCATACGATAAACAGACTTAATGAGCAGTGTTACCTTAGAACATTCTTCAGAAGGAAAATTAATGTCCTTCAACAGGGAGATAGGTAAGGGATTAATGTTGAGGAGGAGAAATGGAGGGCGTGCATATAAGAGGGGGAGATTGAAAGCCCTGTATCAGAGGAGGACTTAGGGTGAATGAGCTGGACGTAGACAGTGGCTACAAAGGAAAGCAGCATTCCGGGCTGCACTAGAACAGCAAGGAATTGAAGATACCATGGGGGGCTGGAGGCTAAAACATATAAAGAACAGAAGGACTAAGGGGGTGACATGACAGCAGTCTTCCAGTATCTAAGAAGAGGGGGTCAACTTATTCTCCAAAGCACCCAAAGGTAGGACAAGAAGCAATGGATGGAAACTAATAAAGGAGAGGAGCAACCTAGAACTAAGGAGACATTTCCTGACAGTGGGAACAATTCATCAGTGGAACCACTTGCCTTCAGAAGTTGTGGGTGCTTCAACACTGGAAGTTTTTAAGAAGACATTGGACAACCATTTGTCTGAAATGGTATAAGGTTTCCTGTCTGAGCAGGGGGTTGGACTAGAAGACCTCCAAGGTCCCTTCCAACTCTGTTATTCTGTTAAGATCATGAAGTCACTATTCCTCTCTTCTTGGCCCTGCTCAGACCACTTTTGGAGTCCTGTGTGTACAGTTTTGGGCACTACATTTCCAAAAGAATATAGACGGGTTAGAACAGATTCAGCAGAAAGCAGGAGGAGTAATAACAGGGATTTGAGGTTATGCCCTAGGAGGATACGCTAAACAACCTTAGCACGTTCACACTTTGAAGGAAAGGAGAAGACATGTTAGCCACATTTAGGTTCATGAAAGAGTGCCATAGGGAAGATGGTCAGAAGCTGTTTTTCATGATCACAGAAGAAACAATGGGTACAAGTTACAATAATGGGCACCTAGATTCCATTCAAATATAAGGCAAAACATCCTGGCAGTAAGATCTGTACAAAAGGGGAACAACCTACATAGAGGAGCCTTGGTGACACAGTGGTTAGAATGCAGTACTGCAGCAGTTCAGTAGTTTGATTCTCAATGGCTCAAGGTTGACTCGACCTTTCGTCCTTCCCAGGTGGGTAAAAGGAAGACCCAGATTGTTGGGGGCAAGAGGCTGACTCTGTAAACTGCTTAGAGAGGGTGGTAAAGCCCTGTGGATCGGTATATAAGTCTAAGTACTATTGCTATTCCTTCCTTCCTTCCTTCCTTCCTTCCTTCCTTCTTTCCTTCCTTCCTTCCTTCCTTCCTTCCTTCCTTCCTTCCTCCCCCCCTCTCTTTACAGACATTGGAAGAGTGGGGAAAAAAAGCCACAGTGAGCTCTCCTCTGGATGGATTAGAAAATTAAACCAATGATCACCTGTAGTCATAAAGCCACAATTGTCCATGCCAATACTTAGGTATACTATTGTGTGTAGACAGACCTGCTTCACTCAAAGGAGGACTGGAGTTTAGTTTACCAAAACTTGCTTCTTAGATTCAGCAAGATCATGGAAGTAATACTTTTCTGTAGAACTTCTCTTCAGTGTTTGGCCTGGATGGACCTGCACTACAATAGAAGTAATATTATTCTGACTAGTGGTTGATCAAGCTGCCCTTTTAAGTTGTGAAGGAGCCCTAAATTAGGAATTGTGAGGAATTAAATTATGATTAAAATTATAATATTCTAGAGTTGAAAGTCACAGAGAGTCCCCTGCTTGCTGTAAATTAATGCAAATTAAAATTATTTCTAAGATAAATGCCTATCCAACTTCTTCTTAATTATATTCAACAAAAATCAGTGGGTTCTACTGTTGAACTGCTATTGACATTAAATCCTTTCCTCTAACAATCAGAGTCTGCATTCCAATGATTTAAGGTCATTATTCTTTCAAACACAAGAAATAACAGGTCTTGCTTGCTTCTTTGTGATATCTCTTCAGATACTTGCAAAGTCCTACCATGTCAAGCTTTCTCAAGGAGAAAATCTAGTTTCCTGTTCAGAATAATGGCAAGAGTAGAAAAGTTAATTGGAAGTCTAGGATAATTACAAGCAGTAAATCGAGCCCCATTCATTGATAGTGCACTGTAATGTCTTATATCCAAGATGCACCCACTTTTCTGTAAATCCTCCAGTGAATGAAGAATCTAGATAGCAAGCTTATTTTTCCCTTCTATTTAGACTGTGATTTAGCACTATAGTCTATTTCTGAATATGAACAATAACATTCAGATAATACACCAAGAATTAATGATGCATGCAAGACATAATGTAATGAGCAAGGAAAAAGAGAAGCTGTGCTCAGTTCAGTTTTGCATTTTGCTTTGGTGGTTTTTCCTCTGCTTGCTTAAATCAAAATTATTTGCAGCAGGCACTCAAATGGAGTTCTCCACGAACTTTGCATAAGCTTTTACTACAAATTAAGGGCAAATCATTCTCTCTCTCTCTCTCTCTCTCTCTCTCTTTCTTTTCCTTTCCAGTTTGCTTCAATCTCACCAGAAAGAAACATTTCTTTTTAACTAAACATTATCAGATGAGAATTATGTGTAGCAGAAATGAGCAAATACATTTAGAAAGAAGATTTCAAGTTCTAGTAGTGAGGATCTCCATTGCTTCTGTATTTTCCAGTCAGGTAATTTGATCCTTGGTAGGACTCAAATTGGTGTGCAGTGTGAAAGGTTGTAATGATCATTATGCAAGGCCCTTACCTAAACGTGCAATTCATCTTTGTAATGAGCAGGACGGAGCACATTGGTCACATGGTTAGGATGCTGGGTTGATGATCAACAAGCCCATATTTGAGACCTGAGTGCTGCTGTGTGATAGGGTGAGTTCCTGTCATTCACTTCAGCTCAATCTAGCAGTTCAAAAGCGTGCAACTGCAAATAGATAAATATGGCACATTAACAAGGACATGAAAGGAGCCCCCAATAGGGTGTCTTCTAGGCAATGGGGGTATCACCAGGCAAACCTTTCAATCCAGAAGTGCCTTGGTGGTTCCAACACAAATGTGAGGCAATGAGCAGCACCATTGAAAAAGTGTCAGCCTTTTAGAAAGCAATATTTTGAGGTTGCAACTTGGTATACCTTATAGCTGTCCTCCACCCAGAAGGTTCTCTGCTATGACCCGATTTACTTTTCTTGTTTCTTTTCTGGATAGAGGTTCAGCTTCCAAACTGAGCCGTGCATCGAAATCACTCTCCTCTAACATCTAAACAGTCTTATGGCAGACATGAAGAATACAGAGACCTTACTGAAAATACAAATAATTCTAGAGTACTGGTTGTTTCATACTATAGGAGCTTTTCATTTCTTCTTTTTTTTTTTCTTTTTCAAAATTAAAAGACTCTATAAAAAAAAAATATGCCAGTACGATGGGGTAGGATGCTAAACACAAGAAAAATAGTATTGATAATAAGTTGGTATCCTCTAATATGTCACTACCTTGTTTGTAGTGCTGTAAGTCTATGAACTGAGTTGATGATATAACATTTCATGCTATTTGCCTCTCTAGCCCACTATATAATCTTTTAAAACCCTTCATTCAGTTTTCTTTAAAAATAGAACCGAACAGAATATCTGAATTGGAAAGGACCTTGGAGGCCTTCTAATCCAACTGCTTGCTCAAGCAGGAGACCCTGTAACATTTCAGATAATTGGCTGTCAAATCTCTTCTTAAAAACCTCCATTGATGGAGCACCCTCAACTTCTGGAGGGAAGTTGTTCCACGAATTAATTGTTCTCACTATTATGAAATTTCTCCTTAGCTCTAGGTTAGATCTCTCTTTGTTAAGCTTCCATCTGTTACTTCTGGTCCTGCCTTTAGAGAATAGGTTGACTCTTTCTTCTTATGACAGCGCCTCAAATATTGGAAAACTGCTATCATGTTATCTTGGTCCTTTACTGTGTTAGATTAGAGCTATTCAGTTCCTGTAATTGTTCATCATATGTTTTAGCCTGTATCCCTCTAATAATTTTTGTTGCTCTTCTCTGCACTCTTTTTAGAGCCGCAACATCTCTTTTGTATCATGGTGACCAAAACTGAACACAGTTTCCCAAGTGGGGGTCTTACCAAAGCAGTATAAAGCATTCCTAACACTTTGTGTGCTCTTGAAACTATTCCTCTGTTGATGCACCCTGGGATTGCATTCACTTTTTTTGGCAGCTACAGAACACTGCTAGCTCATGTTTATGTGGTTATCTACTAAAATTCCTAGGTTTTTCTTGCAGCTATCACTTTTGAGACCAGATGTCACCTCACCACTGAATTGCATATTGTTGGATAGGGACAGGCAGGAAATATGTCTCTAAATATTGGAAAATTACTTATTATATTGGTATTCTGCTTTTCAGAACAGCAATCTTCCTGAACCAGTTTTCAGCTATATAATCAAATGTGTGGTGCATGTGTGTGTGTGTGAAGGAGAGAGACAATGCATGTATATATGGAACTTTATGGTTTCATTAGTATGCATTTGAAATAGGATATAAGGCGAACGGCATCATTTTTGGTACTAGACCCAGAAAAGAAAGGTGAATATTGGCTAGCAACATCATTCTGTAAAATGAAGCCACTGGGGAGGGGGGGGGAGATGTTCAACAAAATACACACCCTTAGCTTTATTTCAAAAAGGGTTTTAAACAGCATATGCAGACAACAACTAAGGCAGTGTTCCCCAAACTTTCTAGTTGGCGGCTCGGCAAGGGTGTGTGTGAGCGGGGATGGATCTATGTGAGTGGCAGGTGTGCACACTTATGCAAAAGTAGCTTTGTACGTAAGCGCACGCACCTGCCACTCACACAAATGGAGCTTCATATATGACTACTAGGGTCCACTGCTTACAGATATGGAGTTGTACATGCGTACTTGCGTGGGCCCATTCTGAATGGGCTGAAGCCCAGTAATGTACTGTATTACCCTGTACTATGGAATATTGTAAGAATATACATTCCCCCAAATCTTCCTTAATAATATTCCAAGTTCTCAGTTTGAACTCCACTTGTTGTGGGAGGATTTATACTGTCATAATTGATTCTTTTTCTCCTCCACCATGAATACTGTAGATCAGCAAAGAAGCATCATCTCTCTATTTTTATTCCTGCTGACTATGAATTTCATTACGAGGAAAAAAAAAAACCCTGTATGTAGGACAAATTAAGTATGAAGGACTACTTCAGATGTAAAGATTTGGAGTCTGTGGGCGATACTGCACACTTCCTAGCAGAAACCAAGAAATATTTATAGGACGTGACGGCCATTTTGAAAATAGAGAATGGTAAAATCAAACCGAGGACAAATAATAACAGAAAATGTTAGGTTGAAAATGTTCAAAGGTATATGTGGTTGTTGTTGGATACCAATCAGTTGACAGAATGCAGCAGTTCACCTATCTAGACAGTATATTCTTAAGAAGTGGGAGTATTGAAAGAAATATTAGCTGCATCAGCTATGTTTCAAGGATTGTATCCAATATGGATTAGGCTGACAGCTGACACTGCAAAAATGATCCAATGTTACCACCATTAGACAATAATTAAAGAGTCAACATCAATGTTACAGTTAAAAATTTATTAGGGCAGTGGGATACTTTAGATTTTATCTCCAAAAGTATAGCAACTGTTACAACTCCTGAAAATCATAAGCCCTGTCCCAGGTTACACAGTGACTGCACAGTCTGGGGAAAAGGGATTTATCTTAATTCCTTGAGATTACAAAGGCCCAATCAATAACTGTTCCAGAGGTGAGCTTCCTGGTTAGACCAGAGTGGTCAGAAAATACACTTTTAATTCACATTTCATCACTACAGGTCCAAAGAGGACACATTTTAGTAACTCTTTGGGAAATATATTTTTTTCATTGATGCTTAATTTATTTTAATTTCAATAACTTTGATAGGTTAGGATCACATAACATGACTGTGAATTTCAGTTAGCCCTTTTATTACTCATTAATGATTTGTTATACGGGAGCAACTGTTCATGCAATTTAATGCCTCTGTCAAAATCAAAATTTCAAATAACACGATAAATGTCAGTGTGACACAATTAGATAATTGTAGCTTTTAAAGAAAATAAACCTAACACTCATAGAAACCCCCACAGCTACATTAAAAAAAAAGATTGGCAGTTAAATGAATGACATCTGTCATCGCCACAAATATTGTTAGAGCTCCTACTGATTTGAACCAAGATAAGTTTATAAGTAATGCGTATTAACTGAGCTATTTCTGAATAAAAGAAGACTGGAAATGTACAGATGTGTAAATAGGAAGTAAATAAAGTAGGCAATTAAAGTGTGCCAGAATCCATGCTCAGCAGTTGCCCAAACTGTCATGATGGCCCTGGAACTTCTTAAAAGTGTGCCATGAACCTGAAAGAAGGGGATTATATTAAATCAGTGATGGCCACTTCTCTATAAACCGTCATTCCCCCCCCCCCTCAGGCATGGTTAGCCCC
>JANHFL010002656.1:298918-309115 GCA_032468155.1 Oxyrhabdium leporinum | reverse complement strand
ACCTTCCCTTGGGGGTGGGGGGGGTGGGAGGGTGTCACGTGATTACCATTTGCAACCTTCCCAGCTGGCTTCTGGCAACCAAAATCAATGGAGGAAGCCCGATTCGCTTCACGACCATAGGCTTTACTTAACAACTGCCGTGACTCACTTTAACAGCTGTGACAAAAAAATAAAAGCACGGAGCACAACACGCTTAAAACTGCCTCTCTTCGCAGCAGAAATATTGGGCTCCGTTGTGGCCATTAAGTCAAGGCCTACCTGTACATTATGTTTCCAGGGAGAACAGTTTCTTTCACAACATAAGACTAGCAAGCGTGGGATACTGACGAAGGCCTGCACGAGGGAAGATCCCGTTTCAAATCTATCCCCGCAACCGCCAGGGAAGCTCTCTGAATGACTTTACCACACCCCCACCCCCCCAGCTCATGAGGCACTGTGATATAGTGATTAAAGTGTGGGCCTCAGTCACAGGTGGAAAATCAGGAAATGAATAAATAAATAAAATCCATCAACGCATGATGTCGAAAGATTTAGGGCCAATTACTTAGGGGCCTCCAACCTCTGGGCCACAGCCCACTGGAGGGCCGTGAGATATTTGTAACCAGGCCGCAGAAACAACTCACGAGCGTATGCATGCATGCTCTATTTGTGTGACCAGCGCACACGCGTGCACACCGCTTGCGCAAATGGAGCTGTGCGTGTGCACTTCCCGGCTGCTCACACGGAACTATCCCCTCTCCCCCAACCCCACCCCCACCCTCCAGTCTGCAAAGACGGAAAAGGTTGGGGGAACTCTGAATTGGACAAAGTTGGATTAATTATGGAATGCCTAGCCATTACATGGTGGGATGGGAGGTAGACAAACTCACATTAAATGGAGGGGAAGGGAATCAGACGGCTGGCCTTGATGGGTACATACTAGGATTATAAATGGTATAGAATATAGCTATTACACTACGTGACGGTGTTCTGTCTTGCGATCAAAGTAAGCTTTTATCCTGAATATTATTTTGCAGGAATATCCTGTCTTTTTTACAAGATTATTGGATTTCTATGTTGATCCCTACATAATTTTAAAAATTGTATAGAAATTAGGATAGGGTAGGGTAGGGTAGGGTAGAATAGAAAAGAATAGAGTAGAGTAGAGTAGAGTAGAGTAGAGTAGAGTAGAGTAGAGTAGAGTAGAGTAGAATAGAGTAGAATAGAAATCTGGAAGGGACTTTGGAGGTCTTCTAGTCCAGCCTCTGCTCAAGCAGGAGAACCCATACCATTTTAGATAAGTGATTGTCTAGTCTCTTCTTAAAAACCTCCAATGATGGAACGCCCATGATTTCTGAAGGCAAGCTGTTCCACTGGTTAATTGTCCTCACTGTTAGGAAGTTTATCCTTAATTCCAGGTTGCTTCTCTCTTTGATTAGCTTCCATCCATTGTTTCTTGTCCTGCCTTCAGGTGCTTTGGAGAATAATTTGACCCCTTCTTTGTGGCAGACCCTCAAATACTGAAATACCACTGTCAGGGCACCCCCTAATTCTTCTTTTCTTTTCAAGGCTCTAATTTTTATTTCATTTGGTCCGTTATTATTCTTTCATTATCCGTTATCCATTCCAATTAGCTATATCTTGTTTTTCAAAAGAGGAACCCTTCCAAACTAGCTTATAAATCATAAGCCACAATCACAGGAAAAAATAGCAGGCTTTTTTGAAAAGGAGATGTTTCATTTATAATCTCTATATTGCACACATATGGCAAAGGTATTGTGTGAACCACAACTCCTGATTCATAATTCAGTTTTTAGTTCAATACCAGGAGCTGCCTAAAGATGGCCCCAAACATTGTGTCCTCATTTAACCCAGCTCATAAGAATGGAAGGCTGAGTTCAACCTCCAGCACATCAGGATCGAACTCTGGGCTGTGAGCAGAGTTACTCCTGCAGTTTATATGGTGACATCTCTGATTATAGGGAGTCCTCCACTTATGACCACAATCGAGCCCAAAATTTCTATTGCTAATTAAAACATTTGTTAAGTGAGTTTGCCCCATTTTATGACCTTTCTTACCACCGGTGTTAAGTGAATCACTGCAGTTGCTAAGTGAATCACTGCAGTTGCTAAATGAGTCAAACAAAGGGGATCATGTGACCCTGGGACACTGCAACCGTCATAAATATGAGTCAATTGCCAAGCATCTGAATTCTGATCACGCGACCATGGGGATGCTACAGGGGTCGTAAGAATGAAAACAGGTTCCAAGTCATTTTTTTTTCCAGTGCTGCTGTAAACTTCAAACGGTCTCTAAATGAACTGTTGTAAGTCGAAGGCTACCTGTATATATCACCTTGGAAAACAAGGGGCGACTTTTGGGGCTGTGAAACACTCAACTCAATGCCGAAAGAGTCACACGGCGGTTTGGACGTGCAGGCATGGTATCCTCACCTGGTAGTGCGCCTGGGCTTGTTGGGCAGAGTTCAGGGTGACGTTGCAAAGCCTACAGCACAATGGCTTGCAGAGTTCCTCCAGCAAGGGGTCCTGCTCCCCCCTCGTGGCGAGTTCCTCATCTTGTGCAAGTGGCAAGGATGGCCCCGGTCCCAGTGGTTTCGGTGGAGAAAGTCGCAAGGTGGCTGTAGGCCTGGTGGCCACTGACATAGGAAGAGATGGGGGCGTTTCAGGAAGAGGAAGAGGAGGAAACCCAGCTCGCTGCAAAAGAATCATTGGCTGACAGACCTTCTAGCATTCTTTCTTCGGAACCCAAAGACGGCTTCGGATCTCGGCTGAAAAGCAAGAAGGAAATCCAACTCAAACAGGGGCCGCCAACAACGAATGTCAACATTG
This sequence comes from Oxyrhabdium leporinum, assembly GCA_032468155.1. Classification (NCBI taxonomy): domain Eukaryota; kingdom Metazoa; phylum Chordata; class Lepidosauria; order Squamata; family Cyclocoridae; genus Oxyrhabdium; species Oxyrhabdium leporinum. The sequence goes on along the minus strand of JANHFL010002656.1, from coordinate 306,286 downwards.
GGTTGGGTGATATACCTTACGGAGCAAGATTTGGTTCAACTCATTCAACTGTATTCCACCCACTAAGGATTTTTTTTTTTTTTATAAAGTCTCTTATGTCACAATTGGCTTGAAAAATTGAACAGCCCTCTCTCAACAGAGGGGAGGGGGATACGACGGTATCTGCAGTCTACAACACCATCCTTCCAACAGTTCCAAGAAGGCTCCACGCCCATTTGAACTACTCAGGTGACCCTGAAGACGTAGATAAACCTCCAAGTGGCTTCAATGGCCCTCTAAAACAGTGGTGTCAAACTCCGGCCCACAGGGTGCTTATCTCTGGCCCACGGGGCTGCCCTGGAAACAGCAAAGGACTGGCAAAGAATTGGCCCGCAGTGCCTCTGCTGGTGAAAATGGAGCTCCATTTTTGCTGGCAGAGGGTTGCAGGATGCCATCGCAGCCAAAAACGGAGCATGGGAGGGCTGCCCAAGTCCCTCCCGAGCTCCGCTTTTGCTGTCAGAGGATTGCAGGAGGCTGTCGTAGCCAAAAACAGAGCTCGGGAGCCTGTATTCGCTGGCAGAGCTATTGGGCCCCCACAGGCACCCCCTAACACGAGGGACATTGAGCTGGCCATGCCCACCCCGGCCACGCCCACCCCAGCCCTCCGAGGTCAGACACAACCCTGATGCGGCCCTCAATTCAATCGAGTTTGACACCTCTGCTCGGAAAGAATGCCAATGACCGGCTGTCTGCAAGGAGTGTAAATCCTTCCATTCCCCAACATCCAGTCAGAGCTGAAGAAGCTTCTTGGATGAGAAATGAAATGTCTTCAAAGAAAAATCGGAAAGTCCAGTTGCCTCTTGAAAAAAAAGCACCTTTGGGTCACAATTGGCCTAATAATAAACTGTGTTTTGCAGTCCGCACTAAGTTCACATAACAGGCTATGCCAAAGGCCCCGAAAATCACATTTTAACCTACCGCAGATGTGTACAATGTGAGATTCAGCGGTTACATGAGATGCACCAGCATTCCTTCCATAATTCTGCCCCCTACAGATGAGAGAGTAGGACCCAAAATTTGGGGGTTTAGGGTACTTAATGGGATTTGGGGAGCTATAAAGGTCAAAATGATTGACCTGCTGCACAACTCCCCAGATCTGCTTCCAAAATGGGGGTATAACTTCAGAGATTTTTTGAATATAGCCCTTGACATGTTACCAGTAGCCCGGTGTAATTCTCAATGGAACTTGTAAGTCTCTGGTTTAATATAGGATACGGATAGCCCTCGACTTACAACCACAATTGAGCCCAAAATTTCTGTTGCTAAGCGAGGTAGTTGTTAAGTGAATTCTGTCCCATTTTACAACCTTTCTTGCCTTTCTTGTTAAGTGAATCACTGCAGTTGTTAAGTAAGGAACACGGTTGTTAAACGAATCTGATTTCCCCATTGACTTTGCTTGTTAGAAAGTCGCAGAAAGTGACCCGGGTTACTAACTTCTCAACTGCAGTGATTCATTTAACAACTGAGACAAGAAAAGTCGTAAAATGGGGCAAAATTCACTTTATAAATATCTCACTTAACAACAGAAATGTTGGCCTCAATTATGGTCGTAATTTGAGGACTACCTGTATAGTGGATTGCTATCACTATAGGAGGAAGATTCAGGAGTTACCTGAAGCTTCAGGTATCTTCTGGCATTCTATGCAAACCTTGCCAACTTGTAGCTAGACAACACTATTTATATTTGTCTAAACTTATTTCCCATTATTATATCCTCCCTGTTCTCTCCAAAAATTGAAGGCAGCATGCAGTAATATCAGACACTCTCAGTGATGTGTATATACAAGACAGGCAGGATACAATTTTTGCTAGATGCAATGCACACACAGACACACATAAAAACACAACACTGAACTGAGAGAATCGTATTTCTGCTTTCTACTTTTAGTGAAGGGAGGAAAACAGTTTCCCCCCCCTCCACTTTATTCTAACAACTCTGCAAAATAAGTTGAGAAACAGGGACCAATGAAAGTCAGGCAGTGAAATTCATTGCTTAGAGGGACCTGAATAAAATCCAATCTTTTAAATGCTTCACTATTACGATGATTGATTTGACTGAGCTGAAATTTGCTTTTGATCTGCAATACATTTTCTAATTCTTCTTCTCCCAGAGAAGGGAAAGAAATAAGTAAGCACCGTTCAGCGATATTTCTTTCACGTAACCCCATCTGAAAGATCTTTCCCATTTAAATCCTCCCCATCCGAACATTTCAGTCAGTTCAAAGAGAAAACTCCATAAAACAAGATAAACATGAGACCTTCACAAAAATGTCTGAAGATGGAAAATTGGTGTATGGGAGAGGGGAACCCATCCTTAAATTTAGACAAGGGTGCTCAGACGTTCCAGCAGTCCCAAAGGCATTTTTTTTATTTTTTTATTTTGCAAAAGGCAACTGGACTTTCTTCATTTCTTCTTTAAAAATGTTTTGCTTTTCATCTGCATGGAACTGAGGAACCAAAGCGTTTTCAAACCAAAAAAAGCAAAAAAGTCCAGTTGTCTTTTGGAAGAAACACCTTTGGGGAAAGCATGACCTGGATGATTGAGACTCCCTACTAGACATTCAGGGATTCGAGCAGGGCACCTGTTCTTGAGGCACCTTAACAAGAACATGTGTGCATTCTCCCTACGTTGTTGGGACTTTTCCTGGAGGTGTTGCACTGGTCTCAGGGTCTCAAGTGTTTTGCAATGCTTCATTATGGCAAATAAAAGTGAACCATCAGGAGAGATCTTTCCACGGCGGCTAAAGAAATCAATACCTAACTGAACAACTGGACAGATTTTGCAGCAAGCTTCAGCAGTTGAAAGCTAGAGCGACTCATCTAGGAATGAAAGTGGATCTCTAGTGCTTGATTCCGGGTTCATGCAATGGAAAGGAGCATCCTGGGAGAACCTATTAAAATAGGAGCACTTGATTCCTCAGGCAGAAAATTCACAAGGCCGAATGAGATTTCGTTTTTACTATGTGCTTTCCCGCCCTAAAAGAGAACAGATTCAGCACAGCTGAGGAACGAGGCTTAGAGAACCTCCTTGTATGGCTCAGGTTGTAGAGGAGGCCTCTCCTCTGATTAATTTAAGCATCACAGGTAGTCCTCGACTTACAACAGTTCATTTAGTGACCCTTGCAAGTTACAACGGCGCTGAAAAAAGCGACTGATGACCGTTTTTCACGCTCACGACTGTGGTCGCATCCCTGTGGTCACGTGAACAAAATTCGCCCGCATGGCACCTGACTCGTAGTTATGACGGTTGCAGTGTCCCAGGGTCATGCGATCGGCCTTTTGGGACCTTCTGACAAGCAAAGTCAATGGGGAAAGCCAGATTCATTTTACAGCTGTGTCACTCACTTAACAACTGCAGGGATTCGCGTCACAATAGTGGCAGGAAAGGTCGTAAAATGGGGCAAAGCTCACTTAACCAATGTCTCGCTTAGCAAAATAAATTTGGGGCTCCATCGGGATCCTAAGTTGAGGACTACCTGTATACATTTTTCTTTCTCACTTGCCCCAATATTCTAGGGATCTTGCCATACATCGATTGCTAAATTGTCCAAGAGAAGCAAAACTTCTTCAAAAGAAAAAAAACCAGTTGCCTCCTGAAAAAGCACCTTTGGGACAACCAGGACCTGGATGACTGAGAATCTCTACAAACTTTTAACTATACAATTTGGGATGAACACTTTGAATGGATTTCCAGAGGGGGGAGGGGGGAATTGCAGACTACAGGAACCAGCAGCACCACTCAGGTGACCCTGAGGACCCAGATAAACCTCCAAGTGCTTCAAACGACCCTCTAAAAAGGATGCAGATGACCAGCTGTCTGCAAGGAGTGTAAATCCTTCCATTCCCTACAATCCTGGTCAGAACTGAAGAAGCTTCTTGGATGAGAAGCGAAACCTCTTCAAAAGAAAAAAAAACCAGAAAGTCCAGTTCCCTTTTGAAAAAAAGCACCTTTGGGACACCCGTGACCTGGATGGCTGAGAATCTCTACAGACTGATCCGCTAAATGGCAAGGAATTGATACCCTCCTCCTCCTCCTCGCCATCCCCATCCCCATCGTGAGTTTCCTTCCTCCCTCGCCTTCTCGACCCGATCCGGCCCTGCCCCTCCCTCTCCGGATACAGATGTGCCATCGCCTGGGCAGCCACTCCAAAGACTTTCCCCCTCCAAACCAAGAGGAACAACAACAAACAACAACAACAACAGCTGCAAACACAGAGGCGGCAAAGCCCCGGGAAAAAAGGCAGGATCGGAGCTCCGTTTCCTCGCCGGGAATTCCCGCGAGCGGGGGCGGGAGGACAAGGGTGGGGGGGGCGAAGGAGGGTGTCGGTCCACATCGGGGCTTCCTCGCCCCGCGTCCGTCGTCGTCGTCCCCAAATCCGGATGCCGGCTGGCGGCTCTCCCACGCCAAATCTCCGGAAGAGAAGGGAGGCAGGGAGGCAGGGAGGCAGACGGCACGGACCTACCGGCTTTCTGCGAGCTGGAAGCGGAGAAGGCGGGCGACGCCAGGGCGTCTCAGTCTCGCCCCCTGGACGCGGATCGCCGGCTGCGGCGCGCTCCGTGGTAAGGCTCAGCACCTCCGGCTCTTGCTTCCCATCTTCCCAGCCCCGCTGCCCGTAAAGCCCAGGAGAGAGAGAGACAGAGAGAGAGGCTGAGACCGGGGCAGAGGAGGAGGAGGAGGAGGAGTGGGGAAGGGGGGGGTGAGAAGGCGTAGAATAACCGGACACAGATGCGAACAGCTGCAGGAAGTGACCGCAGAGCCAAGCTGGAGGGGAGGAGACTCGGGGAAACCTACCCTGCCACGTCTCTCCCAGAGCGCATGAGTCTTCCAGGCGCCGCCGAGTCGCCTTTCGCCGGTGCGGGCTTCCCCAGCCGGAGAACCGCCGGGCGCGCTGGACTACAACTCCCAGGGTGCCGAGAGATTCCCAGGACCGAAGCCCAGTATTTTATATACAATGGAAGGGGAAGGGAAAGAGAAAAAGAAAGGGAAAGGGAAGGAAAGGAAAGGAAAGGAAAGGGAAATGGGAAGGGAAGAGAAAGGGAAATGGGAAGGGAAGGGAAGGAAGGGGAAATGGGAAGGGAAGGGAAGGGGAAAAGGAAGGGAATTCTTTATTGGCCCAGTGTGGTTGGACACACAAGGAGTTTGTCTCCGGTGCATAAGCTCTCAGTGTACATACAAGCAATACGTGGGAAATCCTAGTGGGGGGTGGAGAAATCGCTGCAAGGATGCCTCGATTGGCAGACCCGGTTAGGAGTTACCTGTTTCTCGTGCGCTGCGCGGTTCACTTTAAGCCATGGTTGGTTGCACCGAACAACTGCTGGATCTGGCCGATGCGAAATCCGAGTGTACAAAACAGAGCGAACGGGTTGGCACAGCACGCTAACCCATATCAAAGGGATGACGGTATAATTAAGCACAGCTCGTGCCCCAAACTTCTTGTTAAAAAGAGATTTCCAGATGGTTGCTTTTTTGTTCCCCCACCCACAGTAAAGTTAACAGTATGGTCACGTAGCTACCGAAGGAATAAGAGTTTTACGCTGGCACGTAATTCTATAACTGGAGTAGTGCTTTTAAAAAAAAAAGAAAGAAAAAGAATCAGACTTGAGCAGGGCCGTTTAGGGTTTTGAATTCCATCTCCCTCTTGTTGTATGCAGTGATGGAAACAAAAACATCCTCCCGACTGAATAACCCAGGGTTATCACATGTAGGCTGCAAAAATCTAGATGGTCACTAGATGGCACTGAACGTTCAGACGCTCAGCTGCCATCCAAGGTTGCTTGCCCCGAAGCTTACAGTCCAGACAAGAGATAAACACTGGAGATCAAGAAAAAAGTGCCCGTCTTCCCATTAATACTTATTAAAAGTGGGTGCTTTTTCCATGTTATATCATAATTAATTTTAAACTCATATTCTGTATTGTTTTTTAAATAAAAGCTGTGAACTTCGGAATGGGGCGGTATATAAATATAAAATATAAATAAATAAATAAATAACCTTATACAGCACAGTCTGTCTGTCTGTCTGTCTGTCTCTCTCTCTCTCTCTCTCTCTCTCTCCCTCTCCCTCTCCCTTTCTCTTAGGCTAAGCCATGATATATGGCTTAGTGGAATTACACACCTAGCAATCTGTGATTCACTAAATAAGGATTAGCATGATGTTTAAACGCACGCTAGTTTATTTAGCAATAGTTTACTGATAACAGATTAATTGGCTTTATATGAATCTAATCATTGCCTGCAACACAATTAGATTATTCCTTTTCTGTGTATAACACGCTATCAAAATGCTATTTTTTTTTAGTCATTACTCTTGCAGTTGCTTCGCATTAAGCGTTCTGAAAGTAAAAAATCACACCACAGATTTTTATTATTATTTCCATTCCATTGTGTCCAGTTTTTGGAGACCGCCTGGACAATTCCTGCAGTTTTCTTGGCCAGGTTTTTCCGAAGTGGTTCTACATTGCCTCTTTCCTGAGAGGAAACTGGATGGCCGAAGGTTCCCCCACGTGGCTTTGTAGCCAAGGTGGGTCCAGAATTCACAGGCTGCCAAAACCAAGACCACCACCAGATAGCAGAAAAAGGCTGCAAGCCATGCTACCCTGCTCCCATCTAGCGGGCTTCTAGATATTTGCAGCCCAGTTCTGCATTTTGCTTCAAGAGACCAAGCATCTGTAAAAATAAAAAGGATAAAGATAAAGGTTTCCTTTGCCCACTCAAGTCCGATTCTACAGGGCGGTGCTCATCTCCGTTTCTTAGCTGAGGGAGCCTGCATTGTCCGAAGACACTTTCCTGGTCATGTGGCCAGCATGACTATACGCCAAGATACCCAGAACGCTGTTACCTTTCAATCAAGGTTTCTCTTTCTATTTATCAATTGGCGTTTGCATGCTTTCAAACTGCTAGGTGGACAGGAGCTGGGGCAAGTAATGGGAGCTCATTCCGTTGCATGGCGCTCGGCTCTTGAACCCGGGCTGCCGGTTGACAAGCTCAGCGCCTTTAACTGCTGAGTAATTGCACCCCTCTCCCCCATAATAATGCATACGGTAATTCAAGTATTTACACAAAATAACCATTTTACAGTGGTTACAGACATGGAAAAGACTGAAACTTGTTCTTATTTCTACATATCACATTAATAGTAATCATCCAGTAACAAAAAGCATGTGTCAAGATGCATGGCTAGTCTAGTGAAGAGAAGGACCAGGGGGGGACATGATAGCAGTGTTCCAATATTTGAGGGTCTGCCCGCAGAGAGGAAGGGGTCAAGCTATTTTCCAAAGCACCCAAAGGCCAGACAAGGAATAATGGATGGAAACTGAACAAGGAGAGATT
>JANHFL010002656.1:286727-298818 GCA_032468155.1 Oxyrhabdium leporinum | reverse complement strand
GCCTTCAGAAGTTGTGGGAGCTTCATCACTGGAAGCTTTCAAGAAGAGACCGGACTGCCATCTGTCAGAAATAGTGTGGGGTCTCCTGCTTGGGCGGGGGGTTGGACTAGATGACCTACAAGGTCCCTTCCAACTCTGTTAATCTGTTAAAGATGCAGCAGCTTTGCTGTCAGTTGTTTTGTGTTGCTACACCCAAGTGATGTATCATGATTTAGTCTTTCTTCTGAAATGAATAAACAGTTGAAGCTAAAATTCTTTTTAAAGAAGCCTGATGTGAATTGGCCTGGAGTGTATTCTACTGCAGAGGAACCAGTACTGTCAGCAGTGATATGTATTAAAATATACTAAATGCAAATGAAAATAGTCTTATTAACATTTCAACAAGACACTTCAGTAAGTTTTGACATGTTTTTATGATCCTTCTTGCCACAGTTGTTAAGTGAATCACTGCAGTTAAGTTAGTAATATGGTTGTTAAGTGGCTCTGACTTCCCCATTGACTTTCGCAAAAGGTGATCACGGGAACCCAAAACACTGCAATCATCATAAATACATGCCAGTTGCCAAGTGTCCAAATTTTGATCACGTGACTGTGGGGATGCAGTTAACAATCATACTTGTGAAAAACGGCCATATGTCACTTTTTTCATTGCCACTGTAGCTTTGGTCACTAAATGAACGGTTGTAAGTGGAGGACTACATGTATAACTAAGACGAATATATGCTCCATGTGCAACAGGTCATATTAATTATCCTATTATTAATTATTCAAATTCAGCCCAAAAGGTTGCACTAACAGGACAAATGGAAACCACAAGAATTAATATTTCATTTCCTTAATTGCATCTCCAACAGGAAGGCAAATGCAATCAACCCTGATTCAATATTCGCCGAGACATGAAATACACAAAGCGCTGTTGTTCCTGCCATCTGTTGGAGACGCTCTCCCAGCTTAGGAGTCACAGCCCCAAGTGCTCCTGCTACCACTGGTATCATTTTTTGCCTGTTATGTTCCACATCCCCTCTAGTACGTCCTTCAGGCCCCGATACTTTTCCAGCATTTCGTATTCCTTCTTCTCTTAGGTGTTGCTGTCACTCAGTACCGCAGCATCTATCACCATCCTGCCTTCTAACTCTTGACTTCTACCGCAATGTCTGGTTGATTGAGGTCGACTCAGCCTTCTGAGGGCGATAAAATGAGGACCCACATTGTTGGGGGCAATATGCCGTCTCTGTAAACCACTTATAGAGGGCTGTAAAGCACTGCGAAGCGGTATCTAAGTGCTATTGCTATTGATTGTCCAGTACCTGCCTCTCCATCTAGATCCGGAAGTTCCATAGGAACTTAGCCCTCTTAATTCTCTGTGACCTTCTGTGGAAATCTTCATCTGGACTTCGGAGGATCTAGTTTGCACACCGTGCAGATGTTTCCATCTATAATTTGGCTGTGCCTTTTCGTGTCAGCTGTTCCTACCGTACTTGCCTCTCGTATCTTGTTACTAAGTGTTGGACTGCCTCTCTGCAGTCTGCACCTTGGGTCCAGAGTGTGTGTGTGGGTGTTCCTCTATGTACACAAACACACAATTTGTACATTGCCCAGCTGCCAACAACTCTGGGCTATTTTTACTTTATTGGGAACTTAAAAAAAAAAAGGCTTCACAGTCTGGATTTTAAGATGCACTGTTTTGGGCAATATCCCTAGTTAGTTGTAATTATTCTGTTCTGCTTGTTCCCAAGTAGGCTTCAAAATCTTGATATTGTCTTATGGTCTCTAAATGACTGGAAACACTGCTTGGTCCTCCCCTAATGGCAGAACCTGGAAAAAAGTAATCTCGAGGAACAAAGCCATTACTATGGAACTGTTGGCTTTAGATGCGAAATCGCTGATTAGGGGTCATTAGATTTTAAATACAATTGTGGAGAATAAGTTTGGTACTGCTAGTGCATTAAATAATATTCATGTTATTACACAGCACAGCTGCAATGGAATTTCTATAATTAAAATGGAATGAGAGCTGGTCTGGTCTAGTGGCTAACTAGCATTCCTTTAGGCACAGGAGCCAATTGGATGATTTCAGGCTTGTCACTTTCTCTCAGCTCTAAGACAAAATACTTCTGACATTATTGTCTGAATAACTGCATGGCCTTGCCCCTGTAGTCTCCAGGAATCAAGTATGACTCAAAGGCAAAACAGAAAAATAAACAAACCTCTTACGGATATATAATGTAGACTAACTATAACTTTCACATGCTGCCTCAGAAGCATTTGACTGGCCAGTTGCTATCTTCCTTGTTTAATGATTCATGATAATGTAGTGACAGCCACATTAGTCCCAGCCAGTCTAGTCCAATTATTTCTAAACTTAATTTCAAATCTTTGTTCTAAGCCCTAAGCTAACTATCCCCCAAACTGCCTTTTTTAAAATGACCCTTGTTAATTATTAGAGTCAGACACTATAATTCCTAGTTAACTCCCTGCAAGGCATACATTAGAAAGAGCTTTCTATTCTATATTACCATATTGTATTAATTACTATAAAATATTAATATTCTATAGTGTTCCAATATCTAAGGGGCTCCCACAAAGGAGATGGGGTCAACTTAGTCTCCAAAGGACCTGAAGGCAGGACAAGAAGCAATGGATGGAAACTAATCAAGGAGAGAAGAAACCTAGAACAGGAGAAATTTCCTAACAGAACAATTAATCAATGCAATGACTTGCCTCCAGAAGTTGTGGGTCCTCCAACACAGGAGTTTTTCAAGAAGAGATTGGACGACAAAGAGCATAGAATGATAACGTTTGAAGGGACTCTTGCTTTGTTATTATACTGTAAGGTGTTTCAATGGAAGCATGTATACATCTTTTAGTTAAAAAAAGATGAAGACATCTTTCAAATTTAGCTTTTCTCTATTTTTTTTAATAGAATGGCTTAAACTAATATTTTAATATTGTTACAATTCACCCAGATGGCATTTCAGTAGAAATGCAATGTAAAAATATAACCAAGCAAAGATTTTTAAAGGTGATATCAAGAAGCGTTCATAAATGGAAAAGTGCCATTGGTTTCGAACATTTAATTAATAAATCATATTGCTGTTTTTATAGCTTATATATTTATTTCATCCTTTTGAATGTGTGTGTGTGTGTGTGTATATATTTTACTATATTTAACCATTTGATGGAATTAAGCAATCCTCTTAGTAGCTGCATCCAACATGATGCCATTGTCATAATTTCTGACAAAAGGAATTTTAGGAAGTCCAATGATTCCAAGTTCTATAATAAGTACCTGTTTCTAACACTTGGCATTTTGGACTTTCCAGAATTAGATACCCATTTGTACACCGATGAGTAACCATTGTACATTCTAGCTGACAATATCAATCATCAGGTCATGACTAATTGCACATGACTGCATCCCTGCCCTTCCAAAACATGGCTCCACCAGGCACCCTTCAAAAATCCTTAAGGAATCGCAGGGAGTAACCCATGATTCAGTACATGATTACTAACTATATCCTTTTTATATTTGTATGCCTCAAAAGCTGTCTGTGAGCATTCTTGCCACCTGTGATAAGAGGAAATGTGTTAAGAACAATACTTAGGGACTCCTTCCTTTCAGGTGTGTGTGTGGGGGGGCAACTTTCACCCAGCAGAAAACTTCACCTACTGTAGTTTTCACCCAGCAGTTCTCACAAATACACACACACACATTACCATACTAACCAGCTGTTCTATTTAACAGCCCAATGAAGGGATCTCCAAGATCCCCACCCACACTGACAAACCATTAGAATATAAAATGAGAGCAAACCCCACTTCCTACTAGCACTGATGTTACCTAGTTTGGATAATGAAATGTCTGCAAGAAAACAACCAGGCTCAAGAGTACCAAGGACTCCGCATTTCTAACCCTCGAACTATACATTTTCCTCCATGTATTTGATTACACACCATGAAAGTGAGACACCTAGTCAATATACTGATTTATAGCCAGTTTCCTGCTGGTGAAGGGAAGTTTTTAAGATCTATCTCCCTTACTATGTGTATGAAACCGGCTGGGTGATTTTGGATTCTGTCTCTTAGCCAGACCCACCTCGCAGGGTGGTTGTTGTGAGAAAAAGAGGCAGGAGCGTCAGGTTGGAGCATCAAGATCAAAAAGCCGCAATCTAAGTTGGTCTGTTCTGTGACTGCAGCTTGTTCATCCCTGGCACACGGCTTAGCGCTCCATGCTATTCCTTATAGATTGTGACTTATTGAATACAGGCAGTCCTCGACTTAACAAGAGTTTATTTACCGACCAAAGTTACAACGGCAGTTGGGGAAAAAAAAGTGAATTACGACCATTTTTCACAGCCGTCGCCTTTCTAGCATTCCCCACGATCAAGTGATCAACATTCAGATGCTTTGCAACAGGTTCATCCTTACAGCCGTTGCTGTGTCCCAAGATCCCCTTTTGACAAGCCAAATCAATGGGGAAGGGCGATTCACTTAACCACCGGGTTTCTAACTTATCAACAAAGCGGTGATTCACTTAACAGCGGTGGCAAGAAAGGTCGTAAAATGGGGCAAAACTCGCTTAACAAACGTCTCACTGAACAACAGAAATTTGGGGCTCCGTTGTGGTCGTAGGTCGAGGATTACCATATACTACAATGTGTGGGTCAGATTGTCCCCCCCCGCGCGCGCGCGCGCGCGCGCTTTCTCCATTTCGCCCCCCACCCCATCGCTCTGCCCATCCCACGCCTCAAAACACCGCGCTTGCGTCACTGAGGGACGCATGCGCTTTGGAAACCGATTGGTGCCTGTGATCGGATTTCCACACCCCCCCTCCCAAAAAAAAAATTCCCTGCGCGCGGCCTCTCTTCTTCCCAACGGCCGTTCCTGCTCTGCATCCGGGGTCGCCTGCTTTCGTTTCCTGTTCGGAGGAAAGGAGGGGGGAGGGGAGGGGCGTAGGTGGGTGTTTTCGTTTGTTTGTAGGGTGGAGCGAAGGCGGAAGGGAGAAAAGAAGGAAAAGGGGAGGGGAGGCGGGAAGAAAAGAAAGGCAAGGAAGAAAAGCTCCAATGGGAAAGCGAGTCCCCGGCGCTGGTGCGCGTGCGCGTCCGCAGGGCCCCGTCCGTTGAAAGGGGAGCGGGAGCGCGCGAGCGGCGCGCCCACGGCTCTGTCAAACACCCAGGGCGGCGGGAGCGAGCGAGCGAGCGGGAGAGAGAGAGAGAGAGAGAGAGAGAGCGCGCGCCCGGCGGCCCGCCCCCCACCGACCCGCTGGAACGTTCGGAGGAGCGGGCGACCATGGGCGGCGGCGGCGGCGGCGGCGGCGTCTGAGGGAAGCTGGGTGAGGGACTCGCCCCCGGACGCCTCGGCTCCGGTCCACGCGAGGCCGGCCAAGGTGTGTACGCCGGCGAAGTGATGATGGTCCGCAGCCGGGAACCGAGACGGAGGGTGGGTTGGCGGGAGCAGACGCCCGCAGTGGCGGAAAGGGAGCTTGGGGGCTGCCGGGTCCCCCTTTCTTCGGCTCGGTGGGAGAACCCGACGGCGCCCTAAACCCGGAGCTTTGGGCGACGAATGACGGGGAGGGTCCGAGGGGAAGCCCAGCCGGGGGCAACAGGCAGGTCGCCTCCTCGCCGCGGCTAAACTGCAACGGTCTCCAACCTCCCTCCCTTAATTCACTATATGCAACCTCGGGGCTTCGCCCACCTCTCCTCGCTTCATCTTATTGTCCTCCTTTCCGCACCTGCTGAAAAACGAAAGCTGTTTTCATCCCTTAAAACAAATCGTTATAGGGGCCCAAGGAGTTACAGGTAGTCCTCGGCGTACAACACCTCCCTCGGTGACCCTTCGAAGTTACGGCGAAGTTACGACTTTATGTGCATGGAAGTGACTTTATGACCGTGTTTCACACTTATGACCGTTGCCGCACCCCCCCCCCGGGGTCACGCGATTTACTTTCGGATGCTTGACTCACATTTATGACGGTGGCAGTGTCCCGGGGTCATGTGGTCCCCTTTTGCGACCTTCTGCCGAGCAAAGTCAACGGGGAAGCCGGATTCACTTAACAGCCGTGTTGCTGATTTAAGCATTGCAGTGATTCGCTTAACAAGTGTGGTGAGAAAAGTTCGCAAAATGGGAAAGAACTCACTTCACAAATTTTCTCACTTAACCACATAAATTTGGGGCTCGGTTGTGATCGTACGTTGAGGACTACCTGTACATAGCTGTGGCTGGGAAATCTCATCCGCACCCCACACAGGAACTGTTGTTCCCAGCTCATCCTTTGTATATTTTATTACGTTTTCATTCCATCCTGATTTCAAGATGCTTAAGGTCTTCTCGCTGGCCTTCTTGCAATATTTCTCTGAAATAGAGCTTTTCCACCGACTTGTTTAGAAAGGTCTGTAAAAAGGAGCTAGGCTGAGGCTTTCTAAACTTTGTGAAACACTGCTGTGTCTCCTGAAAACAGCAAACAAGTTTGGGTGACTCCTATGAATATTAATGATTTTATTGACTTGATGTTCAGCAAGAAGCAAACATCTCATTTACTTTTAGGAGTGGTTTTATTTATTGTGTTTCAGTCAATTTATATGGCTGTCCATCTCACGAGAGCTGGCTGGCTAATCTAAAATTAAAATTCAATAGAAAAAGAACAGTAATAAATATACAAAGAGTGGTAGCTGAGGGCAACAACAGTCACTATAATAGCATCCATCTCACAGACCTCTATACTTCAATAAAAGTAGACACAGCAGTGCAACTTTCTAAAATAAAAAGGATAAAAACACTGAACTTCATTATCACATTTCTACAGCCGCTGCAAAGAATACAGCACTACACTGTTGTGAAATTATGCCAATAACTGTTAGAATAGTTGGTTCCAATATTGCTGGCTGATGGTAATAAGTCATCAAAATCTGAAAATGTGTAAATATATGCTGAAATCAGGCTTTTGACCATTTTATTTACATTAATAATCCCTGTCTGTGAAATACTTTAGAACTCTCATAACACTTAATTTGAGAACTCTTGGGTTATCTATGTTTCTTTCAGCAGTCTAGCGGTTGTCTGGTTTTTTAAACTTGCCATTGATACTTCTGCATTTCTAGTAATATCTATAATAGAATTTCATGCTTTTATTTTTTTCTTCTTTTGCTTTCTTCTTTTGCTTTCTTTCCATATCACTGTTTCCCTCTTTGAACAATATTAAAGACAACTTCTACAGGAAAGCCAAAAGGGTTGTGGGAACTTTAAGGTAAATATGTTTATAATGCAGTAAGTGTTTTCAGCCTTCCCTAAACTGATCCCTTCAAGATATCTTAACCTTTCAACTCCCATAATACCTGGGTAATATGGCTGCAAACTGAGAATTACGGGAGTTATCCAGTCACATCCAGAGTATCACATTAAAGAAGACTCTCCTATTTGGGATTACAAAATATCAGTGGAAGATTATGATCCAGTAAATGTAGTAGTCAAATTGTAGACACATTAACTCAAGAGCACAGCTTAGTTTTCTACAGGGCTAATGCATACTGTGGACATGCCTTCCTTTTGTTTATTCCTCCATGCCCTTTCATATCAGATTTTTGATATTTATTTATTTGTATTCTACCGTTATTGTTTTTACAAATAACTCAAGGCAGCAAACTTATCCAACGTACTTTCCTCCTCCTATTTTCCAATGTGAATGTGTTTTCCTCTCTCCAAATGTGGTTGGGGTGCGAGGTTATCAGTCCCTATTTCTTTACCTACACTCAGCCTCCTTGTTTTCCTGTTTCCTGGATCTTCTATTTCTATGGGCTGTTCCTCCCCAATCCTGTTTTTGTACCTTTTCCCCTTCTCTTGGGATTGTCATGTTTATATCCTCTACACTCTATCTTTCCTTTTTACAAAAGCAGTTGTAGATGAATAGAATTTCTCCCCCCACCCATTTTTTTAGCTATCTGGAATATTTACCTGGCTGCCTAGCTAATATGGTTGGGGAAAACAGTGAAAACTGGAACATCGCAAATATTGTTTATTTATAAGTACAGCTTTCAATAACAACAATCTGTCCCTTGCCATTTAGAGTGTTTCCATTTGCGTAAACAAACCTGAGTAATCTCAGTCAGACTAGTAGGACAAAAATGTAGTTGATTACACCTTGCTCCACTTATTATTGCAGCAGTCTGGAATTCACTCTTGTGATTAACATAAGATGAGAGGAATATGGTTTCCATAAACACTGAGAGCTGCTTCTTATTGAAACATTGACTTGAAAAAAACACATTTAGAAAGGCTTTAAAAAGAAGATATCACGATATCAAAGGCAAACCTTATAAATGAATGTATTTATAAATATCTCAGAACCATATTCATTCCCATTCTTAAATTATATCATTAAATATATCCATGCTACCTGAAAAACAAATTGTACCTTTTTATTGTAAGAGCCATGGTGGTGCAGTGGTTAGAATGCAGTATTGCAAGCTAATTCTGCCCACTGCCAGGAATTTGATCCTGACTGAGTTGACTCGACCTTCTATCCTTCTGAGGTTGGTAAAATGAGGACCTAGATTATTGGGGGCAATGTGCTGATTCTGTAAACCACTTAGAGAGGGGCTGTAAAGCACTATGAAGCGGTATATAAATGTAAGTGCTATTGCTATTGTATAATGAATATTGTTGCATAACTCAGAAACTGGAGGAAAATCTCTTTACATTTGTTTTATAGACCTACTTTATATTTTACAAAGCATGATTTGTATGTAAATTGTATACTTTATCAGTATATTATATGCATATTTATTTTCATCTTCAAGTGGAACACTTATAATCAAAATCTGACTCATTTAATACTGCTTCTGTTTTCCATATAATACCAGTACACAATGTTGTATTCCCATAGTATATAGACTGGTATTGTTTGGCTTAACTCTTTCTAATGCATATTAATTGTAGGTAATATTTTACTTAATAGAGCTAATTCATAGATGTAAATATTTGATTAACTTCAGGTTATCCTTGACTTGCAATCAGTTGTTTTGTGATGGTTCAAAGTTATGATGCCTTCCTCCCCCCCCCAAGGTACTTATGTCCTGCTTTTGGATTTCTGACTTCTGCTACTCCATGGTCATGTGAATGCAGTTCAGGCACTTGGAAGCCAGCCTGCATTTACAGCTGCTAGCAGTGTGTCACAGTCATGTGACTGTGATTTACAATGTTTTTGCCAATAACTGATATTTATTTCTGCCCCATAGCGAGCAGTGAGTTTACTTAATTTACTTAGTTTACTTTTGTTTAATTTCATTAGTTTACTTACAGCTTTTGCTTAACAACCTTGCTGATTCACTTAACAACTGCTGCAACAAAGTTGTAAAATTGGAGCAGTCACTTAGGTAACCAGCTTTAAGACCATCACAACCTACAACCATAATGAGCAGGTTCTAATACTGACGTACGTCAAGGACTATCTGAAGACAATACTGTTAAAGTATCTAGTGTAAAAACATAGGAGAAATGAGCTATCTAACCCCAAGCTGAATAGACAATAGCAAAGAATATGCTGTGGGTCTTCAACAAATGTAAATTCATATGACTTAATTCCAACCTTTCCACATTACAGTGTTTTTACTCCATTTCCGCTAATTTGGAAAGCAGCCTTGAAATCATTTTTTACTGCTGCCACTTTTGGAATATTGAGAACATATAGATGTCTCTTTCAATCCATGTTTCCTTCGACTGACCAATATAATGGCACAAAGTTGTCATTTGGTCAGTGCCCTATCTGTTAAGCTACCTCAGCCCTTCCCTTAATAATAATCCCATTATCAGTGTTTAACACAGAAAAGAAAATACGTTGCAGATTTATTTTTTTTCAACAAGATTTGTTCTATAGGTTTTGGGGTTTTTAAAAAAATAATATATTACCAATTTGCTTGGAATCAATATTAATGTATCCAAATCATAATTTCTCAGATCTTCCCAGATCCCTTTTTAAATGGGGATGGAACACTGGTTACCCTCTGGTACTGAGCCCTGTTTGAGTACAAGTTATACATTTTTTCTGTGATGCTAGTGAGTTCACATTTGAATTCTTTTAAAATCTCTTAGGACCTAGGTGGTTCAGGATTCTATGATTGATTGTTATGGTTGATTGCCCCAAGTTCTAAAACCTAGATGGAATAATTTGGTACACTGAAAAGAAGAATTAATACTGTGGTGAAGTACCGGTATATATGGTTATCAGTAAAGAAAGTCTTAGCCCAGTTATGATATTCTACAAACATCTTTCTCTAGCAATGTGAATTACATGGTAGTAATGTATATTTTGAGCATCAATGCTAGTTACATGATACTCATAAATTTATTTCTTTACAAAAAATGTTTTCTTTGTTCTATATTTCCTGAAACAAGGGAAATTCCAGTGTTAAACTCTCATACTCATGTTCACTCTGGTGTGATAATACTCTGAAATGTTTAATACATAAGCTCTAAGTATGAATTACATTTCCATCTTAATAATATGTATATTCAATACACTTTTATCATTGTGTTAAGGGATAATAAACCTACATTTTATTGCATTGCCTTACTTGTACACAATATTTAGACTAATGCTGAATACCAGATAGAAGTCTTTGAATTGTAACAGTAAACTTGGCCTTGACAATACAGAAATTTGGGAAGATTTGTGTAGAGACCAATGATTTGGTAATTCTATAGACATTTATGCACAGCTAGGTACCTGCCTTACAGAATACCAAACTGTCTAAGATTTGTTTGGTTCCAACTTCATCAATATTTCAGCAAGTTCTTAAAAATCTGAATGTTTCCAATGATCTGAAGGTTGGGCAAACCCCTCCATGTGATTATAGTATTTTGTTAATATTATTTATTCTACATCATATCCTAAAATCACCACCTACACAAGATGCGGCTACATAAATTGGTGCAATAAATAAACAAACCAAAGAATTGTTGCTTAAATTTTTGAAGTTGGAAAAATTGTGAGCCTGGAGATTATCTTTGTTCTTTTTAGCAAATGTTAAGTTGCTTATTTTAAGAACAGCTATCCTTTCATAAGAGGAACTATAGTTCAGTAAGCGATTAAATACAGAGTAACAAAGTAATATTACTGATTACAAGAAGATTCTACAGAGGGAAAATTATCTTATGTTAACTTAGCCTGAAGTATAGAGTAAAAGGCTACAATTGACAGAATTACAGAATAACAGAGTTGGAAGGTACCTTGGAGGTCTTCTAGTTCAACCTCCTTAAGCAGGAGACTCTATACCAGAGGTATCAAACTCACGTCATGGCGGCATCACATGACGTATCAGGACTTTTTTCCCCTTCGCTAAACTGGGTGTGGGCGTGGCCAGCGAGTGATGCATCCAGCCCATGGCCCGGGAGTTTGACAGCCCTGCTCTATACCATTCTGGACAAATGGCTGCCCAATCTCTTCTTTAAACACTGCAGTGATGGAGCATCCACAACTTCTAGAGGCAAGCTGTTCAACTGATTAATTGTTCTCACTGACAGGAAATGTCTCCTTAATTCTAGGTTGGATCTCTCTTTGATAAATTTCCATCCGTTGCTTCTTGCCTTGCCTTCAGATGCTATGGAGAATAGTTTGAACCCCCTCCTCTCTGTAACAGCCCCTCAAGTATTGGAAGACTGTTATCACGTCACCCTTAGTCTTTCTTTTCGTTAGACTAAAGATGTCCATCTCTCAACTGTTCATCATACATTTTAACCTCCAGTCTCCTAACCATCTTTGTTGCTTTTCTCTGCAGTCTTTCCAGTGGCTCAACATATTTGTCTATCATGGTGACCAAAACTGGATACAGTATTCAAAGTGTGGTCCTACTATGCACTATAAAGCAGTATGAACATTTTGCATGATCTTGATACAATCCCTCTGTTAATACAGCCTAGGACTGCATTGGTTTTTTTGATAGTTGCAGCACACTGTTGACTCATACGTAAGCGATTGTCCACTAGGATTCCTAAATCTCTCACACAGTTACTGCTGTTATTTTTATTTATTTATTTATTTTCACATTTATATACCGCCCCATTCCGAAGACTCGGGGCGGTTTACAGCTTGTAAGCAATA
>JANHFL010002656.1:269281-286627 GCA_032468155.1 Oxyrhabdium leporinum | reverse complement strand
TAATCAAGGGCTTTTCTGTAATTATTGAAGAATATCCTGACTTTTACTTGGTACTCTTTGGCTTTCTCAGTTTCTCAGTTGGCATCATCGGTAACACTGCTTGTTCCTCAAGCCAGTTTGAACATCTGGCATTTTATTTGTTTGTTTATATTTGGTACTTCTTAACCACCCATCTCCCTCAGAGAGAAGCTCTGAGTGGTGTACAATCTTACTTTCCATACAGGGCTGTGATCTGCAATGGATATTTCTAAGCATTACTTTGATGGTGGGCAAAATTAACAATATTGTATCAAATGTACCATGGTTTGCACACTTTGTGAAGTTTCCTTTCTTTGATACTGATATATAAACTGATCTCTTCTCATCTTTTGGCAAATGTGTCCTTCTTCAGCTTTACAAGAATGGTTTAATTAGAACCTTCACTGATTCTTTTTTTTCTATTGCTTCTCTTATTTCTGTAGATATTCTATGAATTCCTGTATTCTTCCAACTTGTAATGATTAGAATGGTAGTCTAACTTCATACTCTAGTACTAGAGGTCCTTATAAAAAGGGAATATTTTTTTCTACTACTTTGGATGTTAACTTTTCTACTGTACACAATTTAATATTATCTTTCTTTGATCTACTTAGAATCTGTCCATTAGCATCCATTAATCCCTAACAACTTATTTCATTCCATTCCACAGTTCTCTGGTTGCCTGCGAATGGACTTTAAAGCAATTCCTAATGTTCTCCTTGAACATGCTAGGTATGCAATGAAATTCATATCATGTAAACTGGTTGCTTCTTCCACTTTACTTGACTTGGAACTTGCACATGAACTGTTCCACTGCCAAATCGTGGTGACCTCTTTGCTGTAAAAACTCTGCTTTTCTATGCCATTGCACAGTATAATACAGCTGATTTGATTTCTTTATATTCTTCTGGTGATGGTACATGTGGAAGACTGGAAATGTTGTGGACGACTGTATTAGCACTGAAGAAATTACCGGATTGGCAGAAATTAAGTCATTCCCCTGTTTCATTTCCAATACCACGCAATCCAACTATGTTTTCCTCCTAATATTTTCAGCTTTGATATGCTGATCTTCAACCACAAGCAGCACAACCTGCTTGAAAGTTCTGCTGAACATGATTGAACTTGAAAATCATCAACCTGTTTTTTTTCTTCTGCATCAGCGATTGGACCATAAACTTGAATAATCAACATATTAATGGGCTTTCCAAGAGGTCAATTAATGATATTCATTCATCGACTGCATTGTGTCCAAATACTGTCTTGCTTTATCTTTCCTGACTATAAAAGCAGTCCTCTTCCTCCTGTGTGTGTGTGTGTGTGTGTGTGTTTCTAAGTAATAAATAGTTCTTTCAGTCATTTTCTTACCGAAAGTTTCCAATTCCAGTCATTTTCAATTTACATATGCCTGTCAAAATGTGGCCGGTTCATTTCATTTTTCATTTATGTTAAGCTTTCCCACATTCATACTTCTCATTTGCCATGTTTCCGCTATAAATCTGTTTTTGTACCTTTGAAACTTTTTTTCCTGCATTGCAACAGCAGCAGCCAGAAGGCTTTAAACTAACAACTCTGAAAGATCCTCTGCTCTTCCTCAATAGTATGTTGAAAGCTATCCAACCTGTGGAGTTCATTGTTCACTATATCTTCAATCACTTTATATTGTTGATCCATACAATTTTCTTGATAAAGTCCTGGATTGGATTACAGATAATCCTGATTTAGCTAGCACAATTAGAATCAGGAATTTGTTTACTGAGTGAAGCGATTGCTGAGTGAAAGTGTGACTGTGTTTTATGATCTTACTCAGTTTTTCTTTGTTTTATAGACCTGGGAAGATTGTAGATGTGATTGGTTATAAAGTTATTTTTCCATCACCATTGCAACTATGAACAGTCATTAAACAACGCAGTTACTAAACAAGGACTACCTGTACCATTACCTTCTCCCATACAGGATGAAACAATTCCTTTGCCATTCTCACTAAAATGATTTACCAACTCCAACTTTCTATATAGCCCCCTGCTTGCTTTATCTGAACAGCTGACCTTCACATCTTCGGTGATCCTGTTGGGATTGTATAAACTTGTATAAGTATTTTTCACTCATCCCTCTCAGGAATTTCTCCCCACCTCCACAAGAAGGTCAAACAGTGGAAGGGATATTCTTACGTAGAAAAAGATCTGGTATTTTCAGTACATCCTGGAACAGGCTAATTACAATCCCACCTATGATACCTGTCCTGTATGTTGTATATTCAGTGTTGCTGTCTCTACTGATGTGGGTTATTAATATATTTTTCATTATAGTCTAATTTCAGAAACCTTTTCTGAGCTTCACATAATGTTGCTTAATCAAAAAATAATATGTTGTTTTACATGTGCATAGTTTGTATTTTGTAACATGGTGATATTTCATTAAGTAATGTAAAAATATAAATTCTTACATATTGGATTAGTATTATGTGTCATTACAGAAGAAGCAGTAAGGAAGGGATTACAAATTTTAGGGAGATGTGAAAGAAAGATGAAAGGCAGTTCAGTCTCTGAAGTTTGTTTTTTTAAGTAACTTCAGAAAACAGAAGTGACAAGTTACTAAGTACCTTGTAAATGTATATAGACATGTATTGATTGATTGGATTCTTAAGGCTGGCCCACCCAAAAAAGACACACACTATATTTAGGATATCAGCTTCAATCAATAACTAATAAATTGTAACAAATATTAATTGGTAATGCTACAAGGCATAAAGCAGAATCTAAAGTTACAAAGAAAAAGAATTCTGTGATCTCTGCCCCTAAAATCCCTTCCCCATTCTATAGTATATAATATTTGAATGCAGTATTGCAGGCTAACTCACTGCTCACTGCCAGGAGTTCGATCCTCACTGGCTCAAAGTTGACTCAGCCTTCCATCCTTCCAAGGTCAGTAAAATGACCCAGATTGTTGGGGATGATATGCCAACTCTCTAAACCGCTTAGAAAGGGCCATGAAGCACTATGGAGCAGTATATAAGTCTAAGTGCTATTGCTATTACTATCTGAGTCTTTTCTGTCTATGTAGCTTTCCATGATATAACTTGTTGAAATAATTCTTTTCTCCCCCCCCCCTTTCTCTCTGTCTCTCTCTTTCTCTTTTCTAGGGTAGACATATGACTTGGACTTTTACCCTTCAATAGCTATGTTGAATTTGATTATAAGTTTAGTGTTTTCAGTACAAATTCAAACAGTATGATGTCCAAGAGTTGAGAAGAAGTTCATATAAAGATTGTAGAATGTTTCTCGATGATAGAAAAAATCCATTCCTATATTGCAACAATTGGATAACAGAGAACTTCCCAATAATGTGACCATCATGTGAAGTAGGGAGCTGTGTGGGATCTCCCTGTTCCAAAATAATACTTACAGGTACGTTTTTATTTTATTTGCTTGTTTATTTCTCTTCCAAACCCACCAGTCTGCAGGTACTGTGATTTTGTTTAGGGGCAATGAGAAAGTCACATCATCTACTCTAACTTGCAGAAACAAAGAAGATATGTGACAAACATTCAAATGCTGCTGTACCTTAATTCCAAGCATAATTTTTAAAAAGCTGAAGGCTTTAAAAAAAACTGTTTCTAGGGAATCCTTTGAAGAGTTGATACCCAGAGTAACAAGAATAGTATGGCTGAAGTTTGTGACTATATTGGAGTAAACACCATATTAATTGGGCACAGTCCAAGAATAAATTAGACTTTGCCTTTGTTGAATTCAAAATGTTTAAATCCTTTGCATTTTTAAAGAAGATCTACTTTCAGTTTACATTAATCTTAATTTTATTGGTTAGTGTAGAAATTCTCAAGCCTGAATTACCTTGACATCTGCTCTGCAAAATGTGCTAGAGTGATCAAGGTCTAACTTGAGATACTTAAAACAATTCTATGAATGGAGGTCTGTTAAAGTGGGTATGCATGTGCATTATATGTATGAAAACTATCCCATGTGTGTATAGCACAAACAAGGTTATCTCACAGAGCAAAAAACTATGAGTTTAAGAATATATGTGTTTACCAGATGCAAATCTAGTAAAGTTTCCTTGTTTCTTTATTAAAAATACAATTCAGAGGAACTACTAAGAACTGCATTTACCCTTGCATTTTCAATGGGTTTTTTTAAAGTAAAATAAAGGGTTTACTTTATTCAAATACAGATTTTCTTATAATTATAGCAAAAGAATTAGAAACTGAAACATATTGTATTTCTATCCAGTGACACAGTTGCTGATTAAGCTGTCATTGGAGGAGGTATTGGATAGGAAGGGGAGAATCTTATCCACTGCAACAAATGTATGTCATGGTAAACTGGCCAGACACTAGCTTTTGCTCCAGAATCTGTTAATGGCCAGAACTGTGTCACTTTTAACTTCTGATGGCATAGTTGTATACCTCTTTCAGCCTTCAAGATAAGCCTTAAAACCTGCCTATGCCAACTGGCATGGGATCCATTTCTCCCTTCCAAACTCTTGTTTAAGCTTGTTTCAATTTTTGTAATTTTAATCCATTTTTATATTTATAATTGTTGGATTTTGCTTTATCTAGATGTAAGCCGCAAAGAGTTGCCTGAACCATGGGGGAGATAAATTTAATTAATTATATAATTAATACATACCTGACCGCTCTACCTTTCTATTCTGTTAAACTCTATCTGTCCATCTTTGATTGCTGCCATTTCTATTTCCCATTTTCTGTTGAGTGGATTTTAGGTCCCTATTAAACATGGTGAAATACTTTGTCACTGCAAACATGCTCCTAGTCAAAAGTGGTTTGCAATATTATTAATTTTCCGATGAGCTGTAGGTGGTACAATTAACCTAATTATGAAGACTGGAAGGAAAATTGTTGACAAATCTTACATTTGTTGTTGCGGTGCATAGTTCTGAAGGTGTGATATGAGATAAATTGTGACTCTGAAACCCACATAAACCTGTTTATCTTTACTTAGTCTTTCCTGCAGGAATCTACAATCATAGTTTTTTTGATAATATTCAAAGAAGAGGCCTAACAAAATGCCTCCACGACCATCATCCGGTGAATTATGGGGCATGCACTTAATGCCACCAAAAATCCTAGTAGAATGTCTTCTACCTAATGGTATGATAGTGACTTTAGAATGCCTCCGTGAGGCCACCTTGTTAAATATTAAACACGAACTCTTTAAAGAAGCTAGAAAATACCCTCTCTATCAGCTCCTTCAAGACGAGTCATCTTACATTTTTGTAAGTGTTACCCAAGAAGCAGAAAGAGAGGAATTCTTTGATGAAACCCGGCGATTGTGTGATCTGCGGCTCTTCCAGCCTTTTTTAAAAGTGATAGAACCGGTGGGCAACAGAGAAGAGAAAATTCTGAATCGAGAAATTGGTGAGACTTGCTCTCTTAATTTATTGCAGCTATAGACATGATTTACTGTTTACTGCAGCTGTATATGATTTATTGCATGCAATTGAAAATATTTGTAAAGAAAGGTGCCTCACTTCCCTCCCACCTCAGGGGGAGATGATTCATATGATAGGCACTTTTAGTTTTCAGGAAATGGGATTGAATGACCTTTCACCTAATTTTAATTGGGTGAGGAGATACATTCTCTGCGTTATCGTGTATACAAAATAATAATTTAGTACTTGTTCAAATGCTTCACCAAGCGACTCTCAGTCTTCCAGCACAATCTAAGGTGGGGGTGCTAATCTTTAAATTACTTTGGGGCAAGAATATATCAAGGAAGATTTCCTTTCATATGGAGCTGTCTGCATTTACTCGAGGTATTTGCAGTCCTACGTGGCGGGCACTTTTATAATTCATGCTTCTGCTGTTGTTTTTAGTATTTTAAATAATTTAGTGATATGCCCAGAAATTAGAGTTTTTTAGACTAGTGTAAAAATATAATTAATAACCATATAAGAAAATGTAAAAGTTGAGTGATTTGAATCTAGTGCTTTGTTTAGAAGTGTGCTTGCTGGCCCGCAAAGCAGGAAAAAATATGTTTAAATATTAAAGAAATATTGTAGAGGTTCAGGAACAAATGGTTGTTTTGTGATCAACCAGGCCTTGAATGTCATTTTGTGAATATGCAATCCGTTCACTTCAGTTGCTGTAATTATAGGACTGTGTCCATACTCCCAAAATCGATGTGCTCTGTAGCTCAAAAAGATTGTTTTACTCTTCCAGTAATGAAACAGTCCTTTAACATACAATCAAAACTTAATTTGTCATGCACCACTCCTTGCTTTTATCCTTCCTTTCATATGAGCCAACTTTTAGAACAACTCGATGAAATGGTAATGTCTTCCATTCTATTAAGATAAATAAAGGGTTAACTGGGGGTGGG
Organism: Oxyrhabdium leporinum; assembly: GCA_032468155.1. Taxonomy (NCBI): domain Eukaryota; kingdom Metazoa; phylum Chordata; class Lepidosauria; order Squamata; family Cyclocoridae; genus Oxyrhabdium; species Oxyrhabdium leporinum. Next base: position 280,250 of record JANHFL010002656.1, on the reverse strand, counting down.
GAACCAGGGAGGGGAAATTGGTGTCTCTTGGGGCAAAGAGGACTACAGGTAGTCCTCAACTTAGGACCATATTTGGGACTGGACTTTTGGTTGTAAGTGATAGCAGTTGTAAGTTGGGGTGGCCACATGCCTAGACCCAATATTTTGACCATTTTTACAGTGGTGATTAAATGTATCGCATGGTCATAGGTCTGAATTACATGTTCATGAAGCAAATCACATAGTCACTAAGAGAATCCATTGTCCCAATGGGCATTTTTGCTGCACACTGGAAAAGAGTGCAAATTGTGTCCGTTTGATTTCTAGACACCTTTTTCATGACTACTATAACTTTGAACAGTCATCAAATGCCAGGCGTAAGTCGAGGACTACCTGCATGAATCTGTAAATAAGCATGATGTCCTGCATCTCCAAACAGAAACAGATTTACATCATGCTTATTTACCTTTGTTTTCTGTCCACATAACAGCAGGGTCCACATACTATTAGATCCTCTGAGTAAATGAGATGCAGGATGTCAGTTCCCCTCTCTGCCAGTTCTAAGTTCCTATGTTAGGGTAAAGTTTGCTGATAGGAGAAAAGATCAAACTATTAGAAGAACAGAACTGAAGAAGCTTCTTGGATGAGAAGCAAAATGTCTTCAAAGGAAAAAAGAAACCAAGAAAGTCCAGTTGCCTTTTGGAAAAGCACCTTTGGGACAGCCATGACCTGGATGACGGAGAATTTCCGTAGACACTAAAAGAACACCAAATGTATCATATCGGAGCGGTGGCATCAAGAATTTAAAACGATTTCTTTATCCTCAAAATAGAACAAATTACCACTTTTGACTAAATGAGCCTGCTGTCACCGCAGTCCTGGAGCCATCACATATTGAAGGGCAACGTGGCTTATTTTTGGCTTTTAACAAGATGTGTGACTCCAGCTCTTAACGGTATTCGAAGCCATGTTTATGGTTTAACATTTTGTTTCAGCCCGGCTTCTGTTGTTTGTTCAACACATCTTGCTTAAAGCAACTGGATTAGCATGACAAGGGGACACCTTTCACATCTAGCTTGGACTGAAAAACCACCCTCAGTTCCTGGGGCTATTTGCAGCATGCTTGATATTCAAGGCCAGAGCTGGGTTTTGTCAAATCTCTGGCAGGTTTTGAGATGGGATGGAGCCCTGCACAGTGTCAAAGGAGGTGTTTTTCTTTTTAGGTTTTGCCATTGGCATGCCCGTTTGTGAATTTGACTTGGTGAAGGATCCAGAAGTTCAGGATTTCAGACGAAACATTCTTAATGTTTGTAAAGAAGCAGTAGAACTACGTGATGCTAATGCCCCCCATAGCAGAGCCTTGTACGTCTGTCCCCCAAACATAGAATCATCTGACCTACCAAAGCACATCTACAATAAACTCGATAAAGGTAAAGAAAATGCATTTATTAATTGTTTCAGCATTCAGAGAATTGGGAGGATACTTTATGAATTTGTGCTGTACATTGTAAAGCAAACTTTGAAGTGTACACCATGCTGGTCTGTGCCCATAATATATTTTATTTGATGTAAACTCTTCTCACATCAGAGTAATCTATTCAGTACAAATCGTTTATTTTAAAGATATACCTTTAATTGTTTGGTGTAACCATTTCTTTTCAACATAAATAACAATCACAAAGTTTCCAGAAGTTTTTGTTATTTATTGTATAGTAAACCACCAATGAATTTAGCTGTTGTTTCCTAAGTGGAATTTAAATGTTGTAGCAAGATTGTAGATATTTTTTCCCTTTGTCTTTCTCCCCTCCCCAAATACCTCCTCCAGTTTTTGCCTTTTAGAGGCATTTGCATGTTGCTGGTACAATTTTTTAAAAAAGAAGAAACAACTTGATACAGTCAGTTCCCCTTCTCATCCTAACTGACTTTTTCTGTTCTGCAACAGCAATTTCACTTTCTCTCTCCCCTCCTTTCTGTGCTGCATTCAGTTTGCTCCAGAACCAGAAAAGGTGCAGCACCTCTGGGTCCTAGTATCCTCCATCTCACCTGTCTCCTGCTGTGACTGCTGATACAGCCCGAATTGTCCAAACCCATTCACTGATTTCTGCCTCTCACCCTGTTACAGTATATCAGTGTGCCAATTTATAATCCTGTTGCCTTATAGCTTTTTTATTCATGTTTCTAAAACCTAATTGTTACCATCATGGCAGAAAAAGATGCATAGTATTTAGCGCTTTGGGTCTGTTCATTTTTCGTTTTGTTTTAATTTTAGGATATGGTGAAGTGGAGTAACATAAAAGGGGCAGAGCTGTTCCCTTCTTTCTGCTGTCGCATGGTATGATGCCTAATGCAATCTGAACCAAATTTCTTCTTTTTCAGGTCAAATAATAGTAGTGATTTGGGTTATAGTCTCCCCCAACAATGACAAACAGAAGTACACCTTAAAGATCAATCATGATTATGTGCCAGAACAAGTAATTGCTGAAGCAATCAGGAAAAAAACACGTAGTATGTTGCTATCATCAGAACAGCTGAAACTCTGTGTGTTGGAGTACCAGGGGAAATATATTTTAAAAGTCTGTGGCTGTGATGAATATTTGTTAGAAAAGCACCCCCTGAGTCAGTATAAGGTAAGTGAATATCAAGTATGTTTTCAGAATTAATGTCATTCATCCAAGCTGGAGTTGGGCAGTTATGGGAAAACAGACCTGTGTAAATAAGAAAAATGCAACTGATATAGCAGGGTGCAAAATACGATGCTCTGAAGCTATTTTTATGTGTGTATTATTTAGCAGGTTTACTGGGAAATTTCAGTTTTGAATATTCCACTTACTTAATATAATGTATTGTTATATAGTGGAAATCAGTCTTACTGACTCCAGCACCTGACAGCTCAACTGTTTGAAATAAAATGGTAACACTTTATTTAACCTTAGCCTGAGTCTTGCATGTTAGCTTCATTAGATGCTGCTGTTGTGATGCCTTCTTGGCCCTAAGTAGCAAAATCATAACAATGCTGACATTGTGAACTTCCTAGCTAAGTAATAGCAACAGCACTTAGATTTATATACCGCTTTACAGGGTTTTACAGCACTCTCTAAGCGGTTTACAGAGTCAACATATTTCCCCCAACAATTTGGGTCCTGATTTTACCCACCTCGGAAGGATGGAAGGCTGAGTCAATCTTGAGCCTGGTGAGATTCGAACTGCCAAATTGCAGGCATCCAGCAGTCAGCAGAAGTAGCCTGCAGTACTGCACTCTAACCACTGTGCCACCATGGCTCTTACATTTGCCAATATTAAAAACATTTTTAAGAATTCCTTTTGCATGCAATTGTGTGCATTTCTGTTTCTGATTTTTGAGCAGGGAACCACACTATAAAAGTCACAACACAGACCAAAGAAGAACTGTCTGCATTCTATTTTTGCTGGTATTTATACAGTGTAAGCTTTGTGTACATTTTCGTATTTGTACAAACATGCATGCATAGACATATTCACAGAATGCAGCTTTGTCCTGAGTTACAAGGGGACATATGAAGCTAAAATTGTGTTTGTTTGGGGTGGGTGGGTGTTTAACACTGAAAAGTTGAGGGCAGCATCCAAGGACTCACCGTTTGATTTCATTTGTTAAATTGCTGCAATGAGTTAGGCTGAGAGAGTTAGCAGTATATCGCTCTGGCTTCTGATGTGGACAACTTTAAAATGCGATTGAAGACATTTACCAGACAGTTGCTGCCAGGTTAATTTTTTAGTCAACATTATTTTAGTGTTCTAGGCAGCCTGCCCCTGGGTATCAATTCTTGTTAAACACGAACTGCTGCTCTCACACTGGTTGCAGCTTTTCCCTAGGCATCGCTATGACTTTGTGAGACCTTGGTCTGGCTGTATATTGAGTGGCTGGATCAGAAACAGGAATGGCTGTGTTCACATTCAAATTTGTTGACTTTTCACACACACACACCCTTTTGAAGTGTCCTATGGGGGAAGGGAGCCATTTCTTTCTGTCATTTCTGAAGCCAGAAGGTTTCCACTTTCCTAGTCTCATTTAAGAAATCTCTTCTCTATCTTGTTTTCAGCCTCCGGCCGCTTGACATTGAATTCATGAGACGCTTGAGCAAAGTAGTTAACATTGTGCCTGTCATCGCCAAAGCAGACACATTAACCCTGGAGGAGAGGGACGCCTTCAAGCAAAGGGTAAGCAGGATGGGATGGGACAGGACCAGGCCCTTCCTGATTTTTCTGAGTTTCTTCCTTTTTTCCTCCCACACTATCCCAGGGACCCAGCCCAGTCCTTGGGCCACAGTTCAGAGGAACCTTGTCTAATAAGAGGAAAGGCCTTCATCAATTTCCTGGCACTATAGGTGTTTCCCTTGTCTTGCTCTCTCTTCAGAGTGAGAAAATAGACTCAATGGCCGCTTTCATTTTGCAAATCTTGCTGCAGGTGAATTTTAAAAACAGACCCATTATTTTCATTGCTCTGAAAGGACAAACTTACTACATGTAACTCAAGAATAGTCAGTAACTCTTCTCATTGCTTAATTGTACCACCCACATGCCTGGCCCTGTTTGAAGGGATATATCTCTGTTCTCATCCTGTTGAAGTTAACCATCCTGACTGTCTTTATTTGCTTTGTTCTGACCCTATCATTAATGGTTATATTGTTTAGTGCTGTTTAAGGGCTTCTGATTTGTTTAATTGTTGCATTACCCTTATGGACATGGAAAAAAAGATGGCCTCTGGTTCTACCACAGATGCCAAAAATAACTTGGCTAGTCTTCCGTATTTGCCCATTGACTTGACAGCCTAAAGGAAGTTACTCCCATTTTGGACCAGCCTACAAATGAATTACAGTTTGTCTGTAATTAAAAGGAGAAAGTTGAGTCTTGGGACCAACACTGATGTTTTTGAGCGGATGGCTTAAAAGCCATAGTGTACTATCATCTCGGTGCACAAGGACTGTCCGGAACTGCTGTAAACAGCCTAAATCCAAGAGGCTCTATGAATATTGTGTGTTTCTTTCCAGTGTTTATCTAGTTCACTGTATTCACAAATGATAATGCTTGACTGGTTGGTGTCTTTACTCCAGTTTGTATCTCTTTCTTGGATGGCAGTGTATTCAAACATCCCGGGCTGTTTAAATTTCACATCTTCTTAACTTCTGCAAAGTTGCCTTAGTCTATATTTTGCAGGTTCAGTGTGGGTGATAAGAATGTGACCAGATATGAAAGCCAATGCCATTCCTTTTTCTATAGGTCAGTCAATAAGAATCTTTTACTGGTATAGCTGTCTAATCACAGTCTTATTATATTCAATGTTTTTTCTTCCTCTTAGATTACAGCAGATCTCCTTGCTAATGGCATAGATGTATATCCCCAGAAACAGTTTGATGAAGATTCTGAAGACCGATTAATAAATGAAAAATTTAGAGTAAGTGTGTAGAGATCTCTTTTAATGTTTGTGTCCAGTGATTTACAGCAGACTTTCAAGCTCTAAGAATTCTCCTCAACAATATTTAATTATTTCTGTCTATTAGATTTCTGAATCATTCTTTAAAATCTGCAAGTTAGTTTATTTCCTTATGTTTGATGTAAAACTGATGTTGATTTAAGGGAACTTTCAGTTAGGGGTGCATTGAAACACACTAAAGTGAGCATCAGGGAAGATCTTAGAAGACATGTTCATAATTTTGGTTTAGAAGATGTCAGCCCTCCAGGGCAGATCAGACTAGCAAATCAATGTCATTTATGTGAGTACTACTTGTATTGTAAAGCTATAATGTGTTTCCTCTCTTCCTCCCTCCCTCCTTTCTTTTATTGAACTAGGGAGGGATTTTTCTAAGATGTTTACTCACATAACATTCTTGACCTGACTTAGTAGAGGTTCTTCCTCCTGTCCTTCATGGACATTTCCTCTGCCCTCTACATTGGGGGACCATCTAAGTTGTCTTTCAGACATGTTTTATTGGCTTATTTATTTACATTGATTTTAGGACTACCCCAGTCAGCTGACTCTGAGTGTTGTACAACTTCCCAATATGTAATTGGGATTAAACCATATGAATAAATATGAAATTAAAAACAACACATAACTTTAAATTAGGAAGTAGATGGTGAACTACCGCAGGTGAAAAAAGACTGTCATTAATTTATCCACAATGCCTGGTTCTGATTAGCAGTCTTGCTACCATAATGTTAATCCTTGGAAAATGAGAGGGTTTTTTTGTCTGAATTTGCCATTCCTTATCAGTACTTCACAAAAAAAAGCTTAGTTTCTTGAAATAAAACAGCCTTATATTTAATTTGACTCTGGGCTTTCGTTGATCCCCAGGTGTAGGACAACTCTTGCAGAAAGATCGGACTAAACCTAAGAAGTCTCAAAAATAAAGTGGGAGGGGGGAGGACATAAAGATATTTGCTTTAATTGTTTAATGCAATGAAAAATTGCCATATTTTTTCACCCTCCATTCTGACCCTAACATTTCACTCTAGGAAATGATTCCATTTGCTGTGGTGGGCAGTGACCAAGAGTACCAGATTAATGGAAGACGAATTCTGGGAAGGAAAACAAAATGGGGCACAATCGAAGGTAAAAAAAAATCCTGTTTGTTGTTTTCTTGCCATTATTGTGACTTTCGATTTTCTAAAGTAACATCTTGAATGCACAAAGATGTGTGCATCCCTTTTTGCAAGACCGTGTGCTCTGCTGCCCTCTGCTGGGCAGAATAAGAGTCAAGTTTATTGGGTTAGGTTGCTCAGTGATTGCTTGAAAAGAGATTAAGAATTGTCAGAGTAGGAGAAAACAGCTTTGATTTGTTGCTTCATCAGAAAGCTCCACTACGTTTAATCCTATATCTCCACCCAAATTCTCAGCCTTTAGAAGTTGAAGAAATACAAGACACAAAAGGGAGATTTCCAGAATCCCAGGCTGGCCCAGAACTATTGAAAGAAAATGGCTTCATGTCAGTGTTGAAATGAGACAGCATCCTGAGACTTTCTCTGAAAGCACAAGAGACTTTCTTGTGATTGATCACTGAGCAGTAGCAGCCGTCTTTGGAGATTAGAGGAAAGATAGGCTTGGATCAACATATGTTAGCTGCAAGAGTGGCAATCCTTCTGGTTGTACGTAAACAATTAGATCCATTCTGTTGGCTAGATCTTTGTAATTTAAAACCAAGTTATAATATAAATTGTTGCATTCAGGGGAGAACACAATTATGCTGTGAAAGACTCCGTAAATACTGCTTTAAAGAGCGAGCAGAATAGTAAGCATAATTATTAAACGAACAGTGCTTGCAGTGGTTTCCCAGGGTATTAGGGTGAAACCCTTTCTTCCAATCATTTCTCCCTTCTTTCTTCTCTCTCCCTCATTACATTTTATGTGAAGACTTGCCATATATCTTAAGCACGTGCAACAGTTTCAACAACCCCAGATTCATTCTTCCATCACCTCTCTTCCCTCCCCTTCCCCTGTTTCCCTTCTGCTGAATTTTAAATTGCTAACTTTCGACGGTAGAGACCCCTCCTTCAGTACGGGGAAGTGCCATGCAGTCTATTAGCCATGCATAAGTAGGATTTAATTCACGTCCTGTAGATATTTTAATATATTAAAACTGGCAGCTGCGGAACCAAATGAGTTGAAGATGATGTTTCGGAGTAGCATCCCTTACCTCTCTCATTATTGACAGTGAACATTATTACAGTGGTTCCATTTTCTGTAGCAGCTAATATAAACAATATTGGAATCTCACCTCATTGAGCGTCAAGCAAAGGAGACGAAGAAAGCTTTAGCCTATACTTTTTTGTACTATGTGTTACATTACTTTCTTGAATTGGACTGTGATTCTATTACGGCATTATGTACAGTAGAAAGATATATAGGTAGTCAATAATTACTTAGCGACTATTCGACGTTCAAGTGGACCTACCTGGATCCCACACAGTCAAGTGACTGCAGTCCAGGTGCTCGGCAACCAGGCTGCATTTAAGCCAACTGCTGCATCCTGTGGTCATGTGACTGCATTTTAGAATTGTTTTGCCCAAAACCGGCATTTACCGTATTTTTTGTACTATAAGATGCACCTGACCATAAGACGCACCTAAGTCTAGAGGAGGAAAACAAGAAAAAAAAATACATTCTGAACCGGAACCTGAGAGGACCACAGATAGGTGTCCTCTCGTGTGCCTATTGACTCCTGCACTGCGGAAAAGAGACAGTAGAGGTGGGCAATGACAAAGACAGAAGAGGCAGGGTTCAGCACTGTAAAACTGCCGTGGCCCGACTGCTATTCACCAAAGGACCGGCACCGATGCACAGACATTTCCACCCACTTTTGGAGGGAAAAAAATGGTGCGTCTTGTGGAGCAAAAAATATGGTACTTCCATTTTTCAGCAAAACCGTGTCCATAACAAACCACTGATTTGCTTAACCACCAGTGCAAAAAGTATGAAAATCAGGTCAGGAACATGAATGACACGTTTTATGAGCAATACGAGTTACAACCATGATGGGCAGGCTCCATTACAGTTGTAACCCGAGGAATATGTTTTAATTCTCCTTGAATCTTTGAGATCGTCACAATCTTCCATCTTCCTTGAAACAGTTTTGACAGGACAGGATTGCAGAAGCATGTTTGCTAAACCTATCTAAGCCTGTTCAGCTGATCAGGAATGGCAGAAGCTTTTCCAACAATTGCTGTAAATACCTTTGGCATTTCAATGCAGCATTTATTGCTTCTGCTACAAGGTTTGGATGTTTATTTTTAAAATCCTGTGAAGGAGTCCCAAGTGTTAAAAGTTGAACTGCAAAAAAGGTATTTCCTACGTCAGAGGACTGGAATGGACAAGCAACCTAAAGCAAATAAAGTATTTTTTGAGTTGAAAAGGGAGGGCGAGGAAAGTTATTTTAAGCCTTCTGCTTCCATCCTGTGGCCAGGTGTTGTATCTCATGAAATTAGCGAGGGTGTCGGAAGGCCAGAGTTTGTGACAGAGTGATTTTGGAAACATGTCATCCAGAGGAATAGCGAGAGGTACAGTCAGTCATAAAACAATATAATTGGACCATTATGAAAGAAATCCTTCCAGCTGTTCTAGCCTATTAGAATTGGGGAACTGCTCTGTGCTTAGTGCTGCGGATTCTTTGTGAACTGAATGGCATTTTGAACCCTGTCTTTGCTGTAGAATTTAGCAGGTAAGAGTTTATGCTAATTGTTTGTTCCTTCTTCTGCATTGACAGTTGAGAATACAACACACTGCGAGTTTGCTTACTTGAGAGATCTCCTGATCAGGTTGGTGCCAATTTCCTAAAAGGCAATTTGGATGCATTAAGGCAATTTACTTTTCGAACTGGGACTGTGGGAAAGATTGCATCATTCCATAGATATATCAGAAACCCTCCAGTTTGGTTTTGTTCCTACCAAAATTGGAAATGGTACATGTAACTCAAGATACTGTAGTGGGATTTGGCTTCACATACATGGTCTGCCTGTTTCTGTATGTGTTCTCATCCGTGGCTTATGTTCTGCCACCCAGTGGTTTATTCAATAAACCTTGCTTAAACCATGACTTAAAATATGGTGTGTGAACAAGTCAAAATGTGCAAAAGTATCAGACCCCATTTGTCAATTTATTGCAATCTTATCAATTTTAAGAAACGTGAAAACTTAAGACATCTAATTTTAGTATCTCCTGAAAATGGCAAGATTCAAACATGGGCATGGTAAAAAGATATGCTTTTTACTATTGTATTATAGATCTTCTTTTATATTCCAATATAACAACTGGTTTTACCTCCAACTTTGGACCTGAAGATCTCTCTCTTGTTTTCCTTTATTTAAAAAAAAAATTCTCTTCTCTTTTTCCTAGGACACACATGCAGAACATCAAAGACATTACTAGCAGCATCCATTTTGAAACCTACAGAGTTAAGCGTTTAAATGAAAGCCAGAACGCACTCTCCAATGGTGTGGTTGACAAGGAAGAACTGGTGGCCAATGAAATGTAATGCTCTGTAGTTGCCCTTCCCCTTTCCCTGTTCCGCCCTACTTTCTTTAAAACACGATCCTATAAATCCTTTGCTGGTGCCATTGTCCTTTCCTCCTTTTTGCCAGTGGTATCCAGGCTGCTGATGTTAATTGACCAAATAATAGTGCTTTCCATAACAAACATCGCATCTTGCTCTTTCCCAGTCTCTGTGATGTGAAACATCTCTCCTATCCTTCCTTTTAGGATATAGTAACGAATTGTTATAGGGACAGCAGCTTCAGGATGAACTCTCAACAGGTGGGACTTTTCTTGAGTTTTGATAGAATGGTGACCACTTTAGCATAGGTTCTTGACCAGGACTGGTCCATGTTTCTTCCTTGGAGCTAAGGAAGAGATTCTCAAACAATTACAGTAATTTGAGTTTCCTGAAACTGAGATGAGCAATGTTTGAAATTTTCTTCTTTTAAATCGGGAATCAAGAGGTCTTTTTTCATAGATTCCTGTGCTATTGTTTAAGCTGAGTATTGTTGGCCCAATTATTTGAAATGATTGCTAGTATTGTGCCAATCTAGTAAATATGAAGCAGAGCTATGTTAATAAGAAAAGAGAGCGCTATGCATTTCTTACTGTCTCCACGCAGCTTCTGTTCCCAATTAAGCAATGGCATATCAGAACAATGTTGAAAGGGCAAAATCAGATATGGACAGGGCAGCTTTCTTTAGCAAATAGACTGGATGAATGCTCTACAGGATCATCTTCTTCACTATGAGTAGAAGATAATTAAAGAAGTCTATTCTTTTTCTGCTTCAGTGCCTCAGATTCATACAAATCGTTGCAAGCCACTTGGTTTATCTAGTGCCAAAGTTTATTGTTTTCTAAACCTTTGAAAGAACAGGGAGTTGTTTCCGTGACTGCCGGGGGTGTGGTGGGGTGGGGTCCAATGCTGGCCCCTGGTGCTCCTTTGTCCCTTGGGACGGTCACTGGCCTGGTAGCCGCCTGAGTTGCTCC